>VUQG01023664.1:0-16514 GCA_015106755.1 Etia nguti
AGAAATAAACCCCCCCCCCCCCCCATCTTTCGTCCTCATGTTGTGGAGGTGGAGAGAAGGGATCCGATAGTTTCCCCAAGTCGTCGGGTATGGGGGGTGAGTGAGAAATCTTTGTAGTTCGGATATAGGAGTTCATCCTCAAGGTTTTAATGTGAGTTTGAATCCTTAAAGAAAAAAAAAAAACACATACACATACAATAATAATAATAATAACAGAGACCGTAAATGCAACAGTCACCCATCTCACAAAGGATGTGGCTCGAGATTACTTGACAAGAAGTGTCGTTTGTGTTTTTCCACTGTCATCTGTTAACAAATACTGGAATCTGCGAGTCTGCAAACGGTGGATGGCGATAGCTTCTTTTTTTTCTTCTTCTTCTTCTTCTTCTAACAATATGGATTGGAATTCAGGCGAGCTATCAAAAAAATGCGCAGTGGCCGTCCACTAGCGGGTAGTTGTGTTAACTTAAATACAGTATTCTTTATGCATGCAGTTGTTAAACACACAACTTGTTTTCTGCCACCTTCAAAATCAAAATGATGCCGACATAACACATCTGCATATTGGAAAAATATGTGTGCGTGTGTGTGTGTGATGAATACATCTAATGTTTGCTCGTTTAGGCTCTTCTGAGTTAGCAAATTTGCATTTCTGTAAATATTGCACCTGTGCCCATGCTGTGTAAAACACAACTCGTCCTTTTCTCTCCCCTCCTTAGATGACACCTCATACTGGTACTGCACTTGAGTGAGCTGGGGCATCCTCTCCCAGGAAAAATGCATATCTGGATCCTAAAAATAATACTTCTGATTGCATCATCTCTGAGGCTGGTTGAGATGTATGACAATTATGGGGAGATCTGCCGAAACCTGTGCACATGCGAGGAGAAGGAAGGGATCCTGACGGTGAGCTGCGAGAACCGGGGGATCATCAGGCTGACAGAGATCAGCCCCGTCCAGTACTCCATGTACCACCTCCTGCTCACGGGGAACCTCCTGAAGAAGCTGTCGGTCGATGATTTCATCAATTACACCGGGGTGACCATCCTGCACTTGGGGAACAATGATATCTCCGAGATAGAGTCGGGTGCCTTCAATGGACTCCAGGGATTAAAAAGGTTGCACCTGAATAACAACAAGATAGAAGTTCTGAGAGATGAAACCTTTAAAGGTCTTGAGAGCTTGGAATACCTACAGATTGATTATAATTTCATCACAAACATAGAGTCCAACGCCCTGAGCAAACTACACCAACTAACAGTGATGATTCTGAACGACAACCTGCTCTCTGCCCTTCCTCCCAACATCTTCCGGAATGTCCCCCTTACGCATTTGGACCTGAGAGGGAACCGCTTAAAAATGTTCCCCTACATTGGCCTACTGGAGCACATGGACAAAGTTGTGGAATTACAACTGGAGGAGAATCCATGGAATTGCTCCTGCGAGCTCATTGCTCTGAAGGCTTGGCTGGAGAGTATAGCTTACACGGCTCTGGTGGGAGAAGTGGTGTGCGAGACGCCGTTCAGGCTCCACGGAAGGGACCTGGATGAGGTGTCAAAGCAGGAGCTCTGCCCACGAAGACCCCTAGAAGACACAGTCAGGCCTGCGCCGCCTAGCAGCACTAATGGATACTACCAGACCACACCAGCCGCTGTCACAGCCTCTGCCACCTCCTCGGCTGTTTTAAGGTCTTCTTCCAGGCCTACCAAGGGCACAAGGCAATTGAACAGAACTAGGTTAAAGCCCACCTCTCGAATACCAGGCGGCAACCCATACAACTATGGCCCCATCATTGCTTTTCAGACCAAATCTCCTGTGCCTTTGGACTGCCCCACTGCCTGCACATGTAATCTGCAGATATCTGAAATTGGGTTAAATGTCAACTGCCAAGAGAGAAAGATTGAAAGCATTTCTGACCTAAAACCCAAGCCATACAATCCTAAAAAAATGTATCTCACTGGAAATTACATCCCTGTGGTGCGGAGATCAGATTTTGTCGATGCCACTGGATTGGATTTGCTTCACCTGGGAAACAACAGGATAACTCTGATCCACGACCGGGCTTTTGGGGATTTAACCAACCTGCGTAGGCTGTATTTGAATGGTAATCTCATGGACAGGCTCACAGGAGAAATGTTTTTTGGTTTGCAGAACTTGCAATATCTTTATTTAGAGTACAACAAAATCAAGGAGGTCGATGCGGGCACTTTCCGCTATCTCCCTAATCTGCAGCTGCTTTTCCTGAACAACAACCTCCTGAAAACTTTACCTGTGGGCATCTTTTCCAGCCTCTCCCTGTCTAGGCTTAATCTGCGTAACAACCATTTCCAAAACCTCCCGGTGAGTGGTGTTTTGGATCAGCTCAAGCTGCTGTTGCAGATAGATCTGTTTGAGAACCCCTGGGAATGCTCCTGCGACATAGTGGGGATGAAGATATGGCTCGAGCAGCTCAGTGCAGGCACTGTGGTTAATGAGGTTGTGTGCGAGACGCCAAAACGCCACACAGGAATGGACCTGCGTTCTGTCCCATCAGAGCAGCTCTGCCCAGATTACTCCGAAGCTTATGTCTCGCCGACTCCACCTACAGAGGAGCCCATGGACGAACACGTTGTCACCACAGGTGCTACTCCGATGCTGAACACCCCCAGCAGCACCGTCCCCCTCTCCGTCCTCATCCTCAGCCTCCTGCTTGTTTTCATCATGTCTGTCTTTGTGGCCGCGGGGCTCTTTGTTGTGGTCATGAAAAAGCGTAAAAAGTCACAGAGTGACCGTACTAGCACCAACAACTCTGACGTCAGCTCTTTTAACCTGCAGTACAGCCTCTACAGCAACCGCTCTGGACCTAAAGTTAAGGCCCCGGCTGGTCATGTATATGAATATATCCCCCATCCAATGGGCCATATGTGCAAAAATCCCATTTACAGGTCAAGGGAGGGAAACACAGTGGAGGATTACCGTGACCTCCATGAGCTCAAGGTCACATACAGGAGTACCCCAGATGATGAGAGGGATAGTAGTACGATGAGGAGCCCTTCATACAGTGTTAGCACCATCGAGCCACGTGAAAACCCTTCCCCTGTGCAGGATGCAGACCATTTCTTCAGAGGAATCCTTGAACCTGATAAGCAGTCACCCCACCAGTCCATCCCGTCAATCCCAGCAGGGGCCAATTTAGAGTACAAGTATACAGGGCCCGTGTCGTACACGTACAACCCAAATTTTGATGTCAGACGTCAGTTCTTGCACCCGGAGAGAATAAGAGAAACAGTGCTCTATGGCACAGCACCCAGTACTGTTTATGTCGAGCCCAACAGGAACGAGTATTTGGAGCTAAAAGCTAAACTGCAGTCTGAGCCTGATTACCTCGAAGTTCTTGAGAAACAGACCACCTTTAGCCAGTTCTGAGCAACAGAGTCGTTAGCGTAATGAAGCACTTTCTCTCTTGACCCTCCTTGAAACAGTGGCTCAGTTTCTAGGGTGCCTTGGCACAAATACAAACAAGCAAAAGAGAAAGAGTTGAAACGGGGTGTGCCGAACAATCTTATTCTTATTTCAGAAACATGACATTACAGAAATGGATACAGCTTTCTCGAGACATGGATGAACAAAATTGCTTAACTGATGATGCAAAATCTATTTTTCTATGGTGAAGATCGAATAACACACAAAAATGTAAGTGTACAGGTAAATCTTACCCAACTTCATTTTCAGGAATATAACCATACATAAGGTATATTGTGAATCAGAAAAAGAAATGTTTATAAAAACCACACCTGGACATACAAGAAAAAAACAAACAAACAAAAAAAAAACCCCAACACATTGTACAGCAGATCATCAAAACTGTGTAGGACTATTTTCTGCTGTAGTCTGTAAGTAAGTATTTATTGATATAATCTGCCATGTCTTTTCAAAACTTTTGATTCTTCATCAATATTACCTGTGTCATCATACTCCATCATCCTCCGGAAAAAGGCTTATGTTTCTAGTTTCATTTACTGTAGCTCTGCATTGTAAAAGTGGCTTTTCTTTTTCTTTTTTTGGTTTTCTTTTCTTTTGTTTCTCGGAAAGTGGCACACCCCAATGTTCAAAACAGACTGCGTCATTTGAAGAAGATGAAAAAAAAAGAAAAAAAGAAAAAAGAAGTGTCTTTGTATGCTTTCTGCACTTTTTGGAAATGGAAGGCAAGTTAGCCTTCAATGAGCTCTCATAAAGGAGATTATTATATTAAAAATGAATATGGCTATTCATTCTTAATATGTAGGATTGATATGTTATCAAAACAAAAATTCATAAATGATATTTGAAGTATTAATTATGTTGTGTAATACTGGTATTTTAATCAATGTAACACCTATTTTTATACGAGCATTGGCAAATTCTCTATCGATTATGGGTTTCTTTTGTTTTGATTGCTTTGCACTTATTGCACTATATTGACCAAACTATGTTATTGTCATCAAATAAACATGATGTCAGGTTCATATAATGTGCTTATGCGGAAACTGAAGGTGGAATGAGGCCATTTGGGGTTTTGGTTCAGCATGTGGGTTTTAGATGTGCAATCAAGAGAGTTTTCCCACAGCTAAAAGTTGTTTTATGCCGTAATCAATTAACAATATATCGGCTGACCAGATCAGACTATGTTGTGCACTCAGTCAAAGAAGATAAAGATACAGTGTATACGTGCTCCACTTAAACGGGGAGGTTCCGTCTTCAGTGACATTTGGAATCAATGGGTATTAATCAATGACCATTATGTAAGGCTGGCCTTCTGCAATTATACCGCGACAGCATCATCCACATTGTCGTCTGCCAATGGATGAGCAGGTGTTTTATATAAACATCATTTAGCATCTTCGCAAAGTCAGCGGGTATGAAACATAAAGATGTGCTGGATTACGTTTTTGGTGTCGAAACGTAGTAGGTTTGTTTGATATGCAAACAGTTTTCTAGTAAAGAAGTTTGTCGAAAATATAAGAAAACATGTTCAAAATCTACTTTTTTTTTCTTTAAAGTGCTTGTTTGTTAAGTGACTTCTCACTTGACCCACTTAAATCCAATATGCAAAGTAGATCTATAAAAATGCAGAGGATGCACTGTGCCACCATTTTCAGTGTGCAGCAAGCGTCACCATTTAGGAATTCAGTGTTCCAGAACTGAGATGGGCACGGATCTTTCTGGAGAGGAATCAAAAAAATGGAAGAAGTGTGTGTGTGTCTGTGTGTGTGCGTGTCTGGGGGGGGGGGCTGTGCCACATCAGACACCTTAATGCGACACTTAATTCTGAACTCAAAAGGAATAACTATGAATTTATATTATTTTAATCGATTTTTTCCTGTAGAAAATGGCTATTTTACGGTATTTAACTGTACTGAGTTTTCTACGCGGTGCCAGCTGCCTTTTCTCAATGACAAAAAAGGGAAAAAATCCAATGCTCTGGGTCCTCTTCTTTTGTTGGATCTTTTCATAGAAGCCCAGAATGAGAACAGAAGGCACCATTTGGGAGATGAGGAGTCCTGGAACTGAGTGTAACTGTGGATGTGTCATACATGTAGCAGGGGATGTGAATCATAGCCAAGAAGTGCGTGCAGTTGCCCAGTATTAGTGGCCTATGGGATGTCGCAGTACTGACAATTTTTGACATTATTTATTTTTCTGATGCCAATGTTGAAAGAGGAAATCATTTATAGTTTACTGAGGTTCAACGAGGATCTGAGCAGTGCATTGACAAATTGTTTAAAATGCGGGCAGATGGCTGTTTTTCTTTTTATCTGTTTTATTATTATTATAATTTTCATAGTATTGTATTTTTCAGGATCATTTGGCTACGTTCAAGAGAAGAAAGAAAAAACAAAACAAAAACGCTTTATCACAATTTCATAATCACTGAATCATGTATTCCAAATGGGCTTGTTAATACCATATGCGTGCATATGTACATCTCTCTAGCCCAAACTCCCAGTGTGGATGTTTATCACTCTGTCCAGGTGTAATTGGGGAATGGGTGCACTGCAGGAGGCTATAATGTGCACGTGTGTGTGCGTACAGATAGAGGGGAATGGCGCGGGGGAGGTGACTACTTCCAGTTGAAATAATGCTTTTAACCAGCCAATGGCCTCTTTAGATCCTTAGACAAATGGATGCATCAAGGAAGGACAAAGAGTTTATTATTATCCTTTCCCGGATTATTCAGTCTATAGCCTTCTATAAGCCTTCTATATAGTGCATTCAGTAGCTGTGGAAGTTTTTCAGCAATAATCCCTCACACAAACAGTCCGATTTCTGCAGTGGTCAATATTTGTATTCAGATGAGGAAAGAAGCTCTAAGGTGAAATATCTCCAAATGTGTTGCTTCATGCTACACGCGAGCCCCCATGATTTATGGCTAAAACTCACCGTGTGGAATCTGATGCAGGGCTGATGCAACACAAGGCGTGATGTAGGTGCAGATGTAGCTGTCACAGAGGCCTCACTCTTTTGCTTTGCTTGCAGCAAGGAAAGTTCAGAAGACACTGGTTAAGTTTGTTTAAAAGATTTTTTTTCCTCAGAAAACTAAAAGCAGAGGGAGAGACACTCTCCTTCTGCTTTCACACCATTTGAGAGTTAATCAATGTTGAATCAGAGTGGGACAGCGCGTGAAACCCGTCCAAGCTGCGTGAAGTTGTTGGCTCATCATTCTGCTATTTTCGGTACATGGACTTTAAGTTGGAGGCAATTATTTTCTAACAGTGTATGAAAATACCCGGCTAATTAAACATTTTCTGGATTTGATTTAGCAGACTTATGCTAAGATTATATTTCATAGCTGATCAGATGGTACTGGCAGAGTTTTGTGTTTATGGTAAATAAAATCAGCTTGATGCTACACATACACAGGGCCACGTTTACCTACTACAGAGCCCAGGGGCAAAAGAAAGCTCTAGCCCCCCTTCAGTCCCAGTTCCTCTTTGTGTACTACATAAGTATCATGTTGCCTCTTAACTGTCCATAATGCAAAATATGTACTGTTTAGTTTGCTTGTGAACAATTTTATTGACTAAATCTTATAAACAGAAATAAAAGTATTCAAGTGGATTAAAGCCAGGACTTCAATAAACAGTAAAAACTTTGATTATGCATTATTAGTTGTTATGCATAAGAATAATTTTTCAAAACATTTTATATATTTTCATGTAAGCAACAAAAAAAATTCTAAACATTTAATTGCACAAATTCAGGATTTAATATACCCTTATACCCTAATATAAAAAGCCCTTAGACTTTTTATTGTTTTTTAAGTCTTTTTTTAAAATTTGAAATTAATCAAATTTACCACAAAGCAATTGTCAAAAACAATGAAGACAGTCTTGATGATACATAAGAGCAATGTATGTAGATTCACATAAACAACAAAAACAGTGTTCAGTAGAAATATTAGGTTTCACCCCTTTTACCTGTCGTATACTTTAATTCTTTTTTGCAATGAATTAGATTTACCACAAAGTAATTGTCAAAAATGATAAAGACTGTCTTGCTTATGTGTTAATGAGCTCTTATGCAAATGAATGGGTTGTCAAAATGTGTTGTGTTAAAAAAGCAAAAAAAAAGATGTATTTGCTTTGTTTTTTTATTTTTTATTTTGTTAGGCCAAAACGGTGTAGAAAATTTAAATGAATATGTAGCAAATGGTGTTTTAAAAATCTGTAATATTTGAATGATTTTGTTTCAAATCCTGAGAGCTCAAACAACACAAATTTACATCAACTTTTTTGACGATACATTTGATGACGAGGATTTCATTCTTTCTTTAATATTTTTTTCGTAAGGTTTTTAATGTGAAGGATTGTATTATTGAATTGCTGGCCTAATGAAACAAACATTGACAAAAGTGATTAAAAATAAGTGTTATTTTGATGAAATTATTAATTTTGTTTCTTATCCTATAAAATGGGGGTGTCAAACTCATGTTCACATTTAATAAGCTTTAAGTGTCTTAACAAAATTAGCAAAAAATAATTCAGTTTCAGCATTACGTCTCTTTTTTTCACACTGATGTAATTTAACTGTCATTACATATACATTACATTTAAAGGTTTTGTGCCTTCATAAATTGTAGATTTCTCGTGAGTAAACAGTAGTATTATTTGCTTTTATTATTTAAACAGTGACTAGATCTGAAGGCCATCCACTTGGCTGAATTGGCCCCCCTGGCAGGCCACATATGGCACCAAGGCCATGTGTTTGATACCCCTGTAAAGTGCTTCATTATTTTAAGCTTGTATGCATTGTCTCTCTTTTAGTTTACCACCTGATGCTGCAACAACATGTTTAAATGATAATTAGGGCAATGTGTGGCTGCCCGCTCTATACAGAGACAGATAGAGAGGGTGGACATTTTCCATATGCTCGAGCGATGCCTCGCCTACCCCCCGCTGAAGATGCCTCATCCTCAGCGCTGCCTCGCTGCATTCCTGCCACTCGGTCTCCATGATGATGTGAGCAATTGAGTTCAAGGAGATCTGGGTAATTGAGAGGGCAGGGATGGCATCTGACAGGCACCGATGGCTCCAATGATTACTTTAATCAGAGTGGTTAATGGAATTCCTTCAGGCATGTAGAAATGCTCAAATGTTCATCAGCATTGAACCGATTTTTACCCCCACTACTACACCTCCTCCTCTTCTACCTCACGTTGCCATAATTACTGATCAGTTTTCTTTCCTCTTTATGGCTTTAGTTTCTGTTTAACACTCAGCAGGCGATGAGGTGTTTGTTCCTGTGGTCTTGTGTGAATCCACAATGGGAGTCACTGGGATGCTTTATGGTCAGAATGCATTATGGATGAAGTGTTTTTAACATTGGTAAATGTGTTAGCATTAAAAGGGTCAGTCAAGCACTCAAACACAGTGAAATCTGTATACAGACAAGCATGTGCCCATAAAAATACAGAGCACTTTAGGCTCGTGTATAATGACTGCTTAAAATGAGACGTTTATGTCTTATTATCCAAATAAAATAATTGTTCTGTCCCATGAATACTTTACCAACTTTCAGGGCTAATCAGTCTCTAAGTTAACAGCCTTACTGTCTAGCCTGTGCTGAATAAACTTTAAGAAACGATCCATTGCACAGTCTGGATCCAGACTCTGATGCCATCTGCCAAACAAACCAGGCTACTCGCTGTTTAAATTCTTTTTATATAATTGGTTTGAGAACATTTTTTTCCCCTTTTGTAATATGCATGCTGGCAAAATGTGACAGATATATTTGTATAATTTTGAATTGATTTATGGGTTCTTCTGTCCATCTGCAAACTGTCTGGCTATGTAATGTTTGTAAGAAATGAACAATGATTTTCCTTTGGGGTGTGGTAAAATCTCAATGTTTTCTTTTGCACGCTTTCTTTTTAAAATAGCTAACGACGTGAAAGCCCAGAAATATTATACCAACTGTCACTTGAACAATGTTTTAACTTGTTTTATGTTGTGTTTACTAGCAAAGCAAGCAGCTTCTACTAATCAGCAGAACTTACATAATTTCCCATCCAAAAGATTATGGTATTCAATTTAGGATGTTATTACATAATATACATACACTTACTACGACCGGATTGGGCCTATTTTTGCCTTCAAAACTGCCATAATTCTTCATGGCACAGCTTTGACAAAGTGTTAATTTTTCTCAGAGATTTTGGTCCATTATCATATGATAACGCAAAGCATCACACAGTTGCTGCAGATTTGTCATCTGCTGATTTGCGAATCTGCCATTTCACCACATCCCAAAGGTGTTCTGCGGAGGCCATTTGAGTACAATTAACTCATTGTTATGTTCAACAAACCAATTTGAGATGATTTGAGTTTTGTTACCTTTGGTGTATTCTCCTGCTGGAAGCAGCCGCGAGAAGATGGGTACACTGTGGTCATAAACTGATGAACATGGTCAGCAACGGTAGCCAGGTAGGCTGTGGCACTGATGTTGTTTATGCCAAATTCTGAGCCTACCGTTTGAAGGTCACAGCAAAAAAAGAAACTCAAAGTTTTCCCAATTTACTGTTGTCCAGTTTTGGTGAGCTGGTTGAACAGTAACATCGGTCTCCTTTTTTTAGCTGTCAGGAGTAGCACCCAACGTGGGCTTCTGCTGCGGTGTCCAATCTGCTTCAGGTTTCAATGCATTGCGCATTCAGAGATGCTCTTCTGCATACCTTGGATGTAAAAAGTGGGCATTTGAGTTGCCTTCCTATAAGCTCAAAGCAGTTTGGCTGTTGTCCTCTGATCTCAACAATGCATTTTCACCCAGAAAACTGCAGAACACTGGATATTTTCTCTTTTTCTGACCATTTTCTGTAAACCCTAGAAATGGCTGCATTGCATCAATTTGCTGCCATGCCATTGACTGATTAGATACATGCATTAACAAGCAGTTGAACATGTGTGACTAATCAAGTCTATATAAAGCAAGAATATAGGAAATGAAGCTTGAATTCGTGGAATCAAAGTCAGAATATACTGACAGGCCTCTGTTTTCTTTGCAAGATTAAAATCTGTGCCCACATCATGTGCTTCAGGTTCTGCCTGAATGTTATTTCCGCCAACATGTCCCTAAGGAATAATGCATAATATCCTCTCTGCAATGTTTTGTTTGAACTTGATTACTCATGAGCACAAATAACATCTCACTAAAGGAAATAAGATCCCAAAGCTATAACCTAAAGGCTATAATGACAGGGATGAAACTACAGAGCACAGATTTCTATGGGTTCATTCAATCATGTCAAAATTCCATCAGGATAATCTGACTTTCATTCCCTGTAGTCAGATTTTAGGCGAAGCATTCAAGTTTGATTTCATGTATTGTGGAATTAGTTCTGTATTTATGTATACATAAGTTATTTATATAGAATACTATTGTAATCCTGTGCGTGCATGTATGTATGTGTGTGTGCACATTTATTAATGTCATCATGTGACATGACATGACATAGGAGTAAATCCCTCTCTTGCTTACTCCCACGGAGGGAAAAAAAACAACATAATGGAAGTCATTCTTATTCTGCTGTTACCATTAGAGGCACCCCCACCCCTCTCAATTCAATGTGAAAGGTAATCCTGAATACAGAGTGGCTTGCAATTATGCTGAGAGCCAGTGTGGCATATGTACAATACTCTAAATAGAGTACCATATATTGTTCCCATGCTGTGAGGGGGAAAAAAAGAAAATTCAAGGGATAAGCTGACGTGAATGGAGTTTGATACTTTCCAACAGATATGTGTGATCAAAGCTTTAAAAGAGCTGTCTTTATATCACTGACTATGTGTACGTGAAGAGATAAGAAGATGTTGTTTCATGTTTTATTTAGTCATATTTTGCACCCTTTTTTTTTCTCATGGTTTCACTTTCTTTCCATAACACGCCTGCCTCCCCCCTCCTTCCGTCGTTTACCCTGTCCTCCTTTTCAGTTCCCACTGGGCAGCCTGGTTGTATTCATCAGGCCTCCCGTTTTGTTTGTTTGTTTATGGCGGCTGCACCCGTTGATCCGGAGCTGCAGTAACCCTGTTGTTTGATAAATGGCAACCATAGCATTACTGACTCCCCAGCCGAGCTTGGTGATGCCCGGCCAAAAAAACAACAGGTTGATGTATGGCTTCCTTCAGAGTGTCAAGTCATTTAAGTAGAGTCAGTCCAGGCACTGTGCTTCTATATACATCTGTGTCTGTGTGTGAACACCTTGGAATCTTGCCCTGTCCTGGTCTGGCTCATGTGTGTCATCAGCTTAAAAATTACTGACAAAACAAAAAAAATAAGGCTATCCGTGATCAACAAAGCATGAGAAATGCATGTTTGTCAGGTTATTGTTAGGGAATTTTGTCATGCAAGACGACAGCAGCGGGAAACAAGGTCGAGCCGGGGGACATCGCTGTTATGATGTAGACATATTTTTCCATCCGGTTTGGAATTGCTTGAGATGTTTGAGATGATGAAAGGGTTACTCAAGTGACTTTAAAGTTTTCAGTGAAGACTTGTGAGAAAGATTCAAAGAAGAAATCTGTCAAAATTGAGCATGAATTTTAGGACTCATGTGGGTAAAGCGCCACAGAAACCAAAAAGCTCCATCCCTGTTAGGGATGTCACAATAGCAGATCTTCATTGTAGAATTATTATCTCAAAAAGAATTTATTACTCAATAATAATCTCGCAGTAACCAGTCTTAGATAGCTGTTAGCTATTTAGGTTTTAGTTTTATTTCTTGCAGAGATTTGTGGATCAAAATGTTTGACTAAGGAGAATTGGGAACCAGGTGGGTGCAGGGGGTTGGTTGCAACTGGCTAATCAAATGAGTAACTACTATTAGTATAATGTCAGAGCACCAACAAAGTAAAAGAACGTTAAAAAAAATTCCTAATAGAGTAGACCACACATGGGTGAAACAGCGCCTGACGGATGGATGTGAACTTTCTCAATCAGCCCTGCAACATCCTAAAAGGAAAACAAATTAACCCTCCAAAAATCAATAACAGACCACATTATGAGACTGTACTGTTGTTTTACTCGATCCCAGTGCATTTAATCAGTAACCTTTTTAGTAGTTTGTATCATAAGAAAAACTGTAGGCTTGTTTAAATAACTGTACATATAGCATTTAGGTAATTTTTTTCTTTAATGTTATTAATGCTTTCATTGGAACCTGTAGCCAAATTTTCAGTCAAGTTGACTAAAGTGTGGCTCTTACTTTATGCATACTACACCCTCTTCAAAGATAGATCGCCAAGCCCTGTATACTAAAAAATAATACTATTAGCATTTCCCAGATTCCTGACAGTTCCAAAAGAAAAGGGGAATCTGATGGGCATTCAAATCACCTAATAACTGCTGACTAGCCGGCCAAAACAACAACAGGCTGGCTAAAACAACAACAGCTAAGCTAGTATTATGGCAGCTAATTTTACTTTTGAATGTCTTGAAAATTACAGTTTCCTTGTGAAAAACAGTGTGATTACATTTATTCACTCATTATCTAAGCCTCATAGCAGCATTTCAAAGAAAGTTTGGGTAACACCAGCTAGCACAGGCTAAACGTCCTCAATAGCTCACCTCGGTCACGCTGTCAGAAGTGAGTTTTATTGACTCAAAATCCTGTATCAGACTCCTTTCACAAAGTTTTACAGCCTGCTCAACAGTAAATAGATGTTAACACATTACACCCACTATTTTGACAACTGATGTAAACAGCGGTCTGGCACACTACATTTAATATAGAGGAATGCTAGCCAAAACATTTGAGGTGACTCAGGAGTAAGAACATAACATATTGCAAAATATTTAACTGACATGTATCAGATTTTTTTGAATTCCAGATTTGTTGTTAGGTTTTGATATTATTTAAATATGTTAGAATGTAATGTGTACAAAAATGTTTTAATACACAGACAGTAGCAGAAACCTGCTGGCTATCCATTACAGGGACGTAACATAGAGCTTTAATAAGGCTAAAAAATTGCTTCCGTTAAGTAGCATAAACAGAATGTCAGTGATATATGAAGAACTCAGTTTTTAACTGCTTAAACAGAGCACCCCACCACAAACTGTTGATACGTCTTTGCGCTTAGGGACAAGGCAAAGTGATATTATTTGCCATTTCACATTAGCTAGTTAGTCCTCACCAATGCACCTTTTCGGTACTTCATTCACTACTGTGGTACACTCTGACAACCCCTACTCCTGGAAATTAGCTGCATTTTTCAACACAACTTGCCTGTTCAAAATTCTTGTGTTGGGTGTTTAATGTAAGCTTTCTTTGTTGCTTACAAATATTCCTGTGTAAAATCTTCATAGAGCTGCTTCGGCCCTGCTGTACATTTTGTTTTGTCTGGGTCTAAAAATCAAAGGGAAATATATTGTCTCATATATGCTGTGTATCATGTATTTTCTACTGTGAAATCACTTTCTTTAAAGCTCCTTTTAATGCCCGTCTTAAACAAGCGCACTTCCTCCACCTGGGTGATTTGTTTTCTTTGAAAGACCTGCTTTCCGACAGCATTTTAAAGCACTGTATAAGATTATTTGCCCTACGGGTTCACTTAATTTTCTTCAAACAGAAAATGTATTTACTTAGTATGAGTTTGGGTCACAATTAGATTTTATTGTTATTGGTAAAACTGGGCTCTCTGGAGGTATGCTTCTAATAGTTTGAAGGGTGAGATAAGCACCGCGTGTGGGTGGCTTGCATCTTTGTGGGTCGGTCTCTGCAGCACACACTCCACCAGGTTTCTGATTTACTGTAAAATTAGCTCTTTCTTTTCTTCTTTCTCTCTATATCTTTTGCTCCCTTTCTCTCCTGTCCCCATTTTGTTTCTATCTCTGTGGCTTTGGAAGTGCAGCGAGGAGTCGGCAGAAACCGGGGCCTTGCTAAAGGAATTAGACTGCGCGCTGGGAGATTGCTCAGATAATGAAATGGTGGGAGGTAGAAAAACTCATTTTCTCACTTGTGAGAGAGAGACATACTAATGTGGCTATTGAAAATAGCACTGAATAGTACTGACAAGAAAGAAAGAGACAATTCCAAAATCCAACAGTGTTATTTGATTTCAGCTCATGAGATATGGACCTGCTTAAAGGATAAAGTTCGGCACTGGGTTTAACTATCTAAAATGGAATTGTCATGATGGGAAAACTATTGTTTTCCAACTGTGTCCTCCTCCCAGATCGCAGGGAGTGACAGTTTGCTTGTATTTAGACAATAGCGAGGCTGAAGTTGGCAGAGTGTGGGTGTGCTTGTTAAAAAATGGCTCCCGTGGAAGGGCTCTGAGAGCTCTTACAACACTATTGACGTCAGCTACTTGTGATGTTCTCTCTGCTGTACCTGCGAATATGTGTGTGTGTGTGTGTGTGTGTAGGCTACATGCATGAAGAGCAGGGAGTTAGAGTAGTTTAATGAAATTCACAAAGGCTGAATGGTGAAGAATAAATAGCAAATAGAGGTGACGAATGATGCAGTGTGCAGCCGTTTAAAATTTATAAGAAGAATTGCAAGCTGACTGGTGAATAACTGTTTGTCATCCAGCTTGACGTGTACATGTAAGGAAATATTGTATCTTCAAAGCTGCACATGCCTTCTTGTTATTCTGCTCAATTTTGTCCACCATGCGTCATCATTGGCATTGATCCAGACACGGTGCCAAAGGGGAAAAAAATCCAAATAACTCCAGCTATGTTTTATAGGAAGAATGAGCCTGCCACTCACAGAAAGAATGAACAGGACCACAAATACAAATGACTGCAACGGTGAGGCTTTTTTACTGAGATGCTTTGGGTTTGGTAGTTTTATCTTCATTTCACGTTGCTTCACTTATTAATTGTAGCATTTCATTTTTAATTGCAATTTGAGCATTTTCATACAGATGGTGACATTTTGGTTTGGCCTGTTGCCGTTCTAAAGATCCCAACTCTGTCCTTGCTAGTTAATCTATTATACCTGTTTTTGGACTGAATTACAGTTTTTTATCTTCCTATTCTAGCATATTTATATCAAAGATATCAAAGAGCAAGCAGCAGTACAAGGAGCAGAAGACATATGAGTATGAGTCAAAAAAGACATGGCTTTATTTAGGTTAGATTGGTTTAGTCAGAACAGAATGAAAAGAAGGACCTGTGGTGGAGGTGGGATGCAAAGTGGCTTGCATTGCACAGCAACTGTAGACTCTGTTAAATAAAAACCCCATCATCTCATATTTCATGATTTTTCCTAAAACCGTTTCTTCTTCATATAGTGAACTCTGGGGTATGGAGAATAAAAAAAATACAACTACTAGAACCATGAACTGAATGAATTCTGACCCCTATAGAAATCAATGTGAAATGCTCCCCTTAACATTCACAGTATCCCTGGTTGCCCGGAACACATAGTGATATGAAGGCTGCTATGATGTGAGCCAGAGCTAGCTCGATGTGATTGATAGATAAATATATAGCTGACTGTAGTGAGATGAACGGGTCACAGATGAGATGTTGATCCAGGACAAAGCAGGGGAGAGTGTATGGAATTTATGGATTATTAATGCTGGCTGTGTTGAACAGTGTGGAAACCGTCGTTGAATTAGTGTGTAATGTGTGTAATGTGTTAGGGTGTGAAGCAGTAATCTGAACAAATAAAGAATGAAATCAAGAAGAGCAGCTGAATCGAAAGGGTTTCGGGCCTCGGGAGTAGCGCAAAAGCAGCTTTACTTAGATATACTAACTGCATGCATATAGAGCTGAGCCATCAGCTGAGATATGTTAGTATTGAGATAATCTGATGTACAGTACCTCTGCTACTCAGGGTTTGCTCAATAGAACTATTTATTCACTTGTACACCCATATGGAAAAGAAATAGAAACAACTTATAAAAGACTTGCATCAGATTTGGCTTGCTGCATATAGTGAATCATATAAGGGTTATATGATTTACTCATGAAAGTGGCCACTTCTCATTACTTTCATATATTGTTTTAGGAAGTATCCAAAAAATACAAGTTTCATTTATATAATTTTTCAA
>VUQG01023664.1:20872-35214 GCA_015106755.1 Etia nguti
TTCAGTTGTGGACCAAAAAAAGCAAATTTAAAAAAAAAAAAAAAAGAGTCTTGGTCTGTTGAACAGTTTAAAGGCCCTCTCTGTTTGACTTCCCTGCTCAGCCTACCATCACAGACGCTATCTTTGGAGGGGATATTTTAAGGAATGCCTGGAATTTAACATGCTCAACTATTAGTGAGTCTAGCAGAGATCTGTTCCAACTTTGTCCATCTAAGGTTAGGGAAACATGATCCACCACTGATTTATCATTTATAGGCATTGTAAAGCAGATCCTTGTGGAATACTGGTGAGTAAAAGACAAAAAAGTAAAAAACAGTAAATCTGTTCACAGTTTTTATCAAACACTGTATGTGGATATACAATATGGCAGAGGGAAACAAAAAAACTAAAAAACAAAGAATCTTTGAAGAGGATTTTAACGTAGGCCAAAGTCAGTCACTGCTCAAATTAAGACCTTTAAGCCCTAGTCAAGACAATCAGATATAAATGCAGCATACTATGGCTATAATACCACTTCTCTAGTGTTGTGGAAAATTACAACCAGAGTGTACCTATACAAATTCTTTCCTGTTATAATCCACGGTCCAGAATGGTTTTCGTCTTTGTTTCTGACCCTTTTGTACTACTCCATCTGTGTTTTCCTGTGAGTTTTTCTTTGTCCTTTTTCCACATAGTTCCTGTTTTATTTAGTAGGTTAGATCTTTATATGGCTTTTTTTCTTTACCTTCTCTTTTCTCCCTTCTCCCATCCTCATTACTGTCTTGATTGAGTTCACCTCTGCCATACTATTCCTCTCCCATGGGTGTATATTTAGTCTGTGTTCTCCCTTGTTCTCTGCCATCTAACCTGCCTTCTATTTCTGTGTATTTTCATGGTCTGCCTTAGTTAGTTCCCGCTTTTGGTTCTTTACTGGATTTTGTTGCCTCCTGTCCTCATGAGTCTGTATCAAAGTGCTTTTATTTTCACCACCTGGCATTTATTTTCTATCTTGTTTCAGCTGTTGGGTCAGTCGTCGAAACTTTGCCCTTAATAAGGAAAAGTTCTGTGCTCTCAAAACCATCTAATCACACAACCAACTGTGATCATTCTGTCCTTCAAGCCATTTTATGAGACTGAACCTACAAAGTACTTCAAACAACAGGCGTGTGAATGTCACTGTGCTGTGATGCCAGCTGATCTGGTTTAGTAACAGGATTAATTACAGGACTGATTGCAAAAATACTTCCATTAACCTTGGAAAACGGAAGTTGCTTAAATTAACACCTTTAAATAAGAGAAAAATATGTCTTTTTTCCTGTTTTCCTCCCCTCACCCCTACCTGGTCATGCCAGATGGCTGCCCCTTCCAGAGCATCATTCTGGTCGAGGTTCTTCCTGTCAAAAGGAGTTTATTCTTCTTACTTTCACCAAGTGCTTGCCCATAGGGGGGTTTCTCTGTATTATTGTACCTTACAATAGAATTTGAGGTGCATGTTGAGGTGTTGTGAAGTAGTGCTATATAAATAACATTGAACTGAAATCTAGTCTACAAGTTTAAAATGTGATAAATTCCATGATCCTGATGCTCACATTTGTTTAACGAAAAGTTGTGCTGAACGAAAAAACCCCAAAACAAAAACCATTTGGCACTCTCTAACTTTGAAATAATTGTTCTGTCAAGAAGTTAGTTACAGTATCATGGTCAGACCTGGGCAGCAGAGTGTGCCTAAATCATTCATGGCATTTGTTTTAACCTGCCTAGAGAACCAGATGGCTGGGATTTACCTTGTCAGATCATGTCAGGTACGGTGTCAATCACATGCATGTACAAAAGTAGCTGCCAAATGCTTCCCCTTAAATATACAGCACTGTGTGTGGTGAAGCCTTCACAAGACAGAAAGCAAATCAAAAGAGGTTTATATCAGGATTTCAGCTGAATGTAATTTCCTAAAGAAAGAAATAAAAATGAGAGATAAGATAGCAATGAATAACCACATATTAATATTCTCTCCAGTACATCTTTGGCTTTTGATATATAGATTTAATAAAGGAAAATGTAAAGGAACAGTGGCTTTTTCCATCTCATCAGTGTATTTTATCAAAAGTGGTTTTTAAATTTTATGCATTCACCGTATGATTTATGGTTATAATAGCAGAGTGAATAGAAAGCTTTAACCACAGCTGTCCTTCATTTGTGCCACATGACTCCGAGTGTAACTTTCCTGTGGGCTCGAGCGTCGCTGCATCAGCAGGGCTGCTTAATTTAAAAAGGAGGTCGGAAAAAAAAAAAATCTGAACTTCCATTACTGTATATCCATTCTTTCGGTCGACATGATAGATCTCCCTGTTGTCCTCGTGTCACCCCTACAAGATGATGGTCCTGCACTGGATGCCTGAACCTGTTTTCCCCATGAACAAACTCTTGGCAAAGGGAAGAAGGTATTGATCCTTTGTTCCTTTTTAAGGCTAATTATCCACTCCGCCGCCAGTTCCTGTTATCGATGTCCTGCTCTTCATCCCTGTTCATCACACTGAGGGCTAACTCTTAAAAAAAACACTTCTGATGGTCAGCTGCCCAGAGGAAAGAAGAAGGCTCTTTAGCCATTTCCGCACTGCAGCCATTGCCTCTGTTTGCCTCTCGTATAACGTAATATCATGCTTAATATTGATGTGGAAAATGCACGCTGACAAATCTGGTGAGTAATGAGCAGCCAGGCCTGCAGTTATCAAGTCTGTGTCTCAAAATGGGGGTTCTGACCTGCAATTAATGAAAAGAGAGCCAGCGGCTGTCACATTCATCATGACGTGCGCTTTTTGATCATTCTTAAATATATTTATATCCTGCTTTTGAAAAAAAAAAATAGGCTCAACATAATGCAATGTCATTGAGGAGAGACAATGACACGATTGATTCAGGATGTCAAATAACCTCACAGCTATAAAGGCACATATGGTCAAAATGTCCTTGACACAACCTTTTTAGCAATAAATTGGCGAGAGCTTTCATAACAAACAGCTGCATTATTCACGGAAAAGGTGCACTGTGAATTCCGACATGACCCTGGCACGAGAGTGGACTGGACGCTGTTTATTGAAACTCCAGCCGTGATAATGAAGGAACATTCATCTATTCCAATAGTTTGATAAAGCATAGCCAGAGCTCGCCAGCCACACTAATGGATTAGAATTTAATATGGGGCCTGTTTTTATTAAAACAAGTGTCCCTCAGGAAAATCCTTGGCAGAGGGTTGTTGTGGTAAACAACACCCGAAGACTGACGAGCTTTCTCTCATGTCACATCTCTACTTCCCTCAGTTCCTCTCTCTCCTTGCCTCCTCCCACCCAGCCAACGCTATGCAAGGGAAGTGATTGATTTGCTTTCTCTTGTGACTGATGATAAGCTGCAAACTCATTAAGATGGCTGCCGCCACGTCCTAAGAGCATGTTGCACAAGATCCAAATCATACACACTCCATCCTCTTTATGCACAACTTCCTAAATTATTACTGAAGGGGGTTTATTTAACTGAACTCCTGGCCTGTGGAATGAATAGCACCTTTAAAGTGGTGGATCGGGACTCATGTTCATAAGAATTAAAATGTTTTGATGCTTTTTGTGCTAGAAAGAGTACAGAACACAGATTAAATCCTCTGGGGGAAACGATGAGTGGAATCTCTGGGGACTGAGGGAGAATAGGTGGATGCTGATATCACACATTTAGCAGATTTGCTAAATTCACAGAATTTTCACAGTGACCAGTGATGTACCTATGGGGAACTCACTATGTGTTAGAATAAACAGAAACAAGATAAAATAAATAGCCCTACCTTCAAAAGAAGATTCTAACAATTAGGTATCTTGGTGGGAATGATAAGTGAATATGGCACCTAATAAATTATCTCATGAAAGTGATAGCGTCTGTGGTTGGAAAACGAAACTGCTGTCAAAGTGCCAAAGCTGCAGTTCCTACAATGGCTACCTGAGGCCAATTCCAAAAGAGAGTCAATCCACACAGAATCACATGTTAAAATGTGCATCTTTACAGCTTGGGGTGTGGGTGCTTTGAATGACGGCTGTCTTGACACAAGCAGCTCTAGTCAATCAGCCAATTACCTAGTTCTCATCTCTGCTAACAGGTTTGTGCTGCTGGTGAATTTTAATTTGAATTGTCTGATAAATAATGTTGTTTTTTTGTGTGGTTTAGACAATTCATAAAGTTCTTATTAGTGTCCTGTACATTAGTTAAAAGGGAGGTGTCTCTGTGCTTTGCACCTGAAGAGTTCTTAGAAGCAGCTTGCTAGCATTAGCTGGTAACTTAGCCCTTCCACCCTCTAGTCCAAATTGTAGCTAACAAAAGGTGGCTGGAATGCTAATGTTGGGGTTTTAAAAGGACAAAACCAATGGGATTTTCTTTTTTTACAGGCTATGGTCTGTACACAGCCTAAAGGTCCTTTTAGATACAACACAACTGTTGTTTTAAAATTTCTGGATTACTAAGTGTGCTGATTATAAACTTTTGTAGATCAATTCCAATTCAATCAATTTGAATCTTGGAAACTAAAAATCACATGTCCAATCAAATTATACAAGTCTGCACTTGGAGGGTAAAGTAAGGTAGAATAGTTTGTCAGCCAACAATGCCCTACTCTTTGATTAGCTTTTCTGTCAATTCATTGGTTAGGTTTAGGGAAAAATGTAGCTTTAAAGAGATAACAGAGGTTCCCTTTACAAACATCCACATGTGATGTGTTGGGACTGAAAGTAGTATTTTCACAGCCTGATGCATCACGGCATTATGGCATAACCATCTTCATAAATGATAAACTGGTGAGTCAGTAAGTTAGGGGCTACAACTTGCCCTGTAGTTGACTGTTTGAATTGTTTTCCAGATCACCTCCAGCCCCAGTCTACTTTGCCAGTTTAAACATGAAAACTAAAGCATAATCATTTCACTTGAGCATAGCACTGACAATAGACCGACAAAAGGGTTTAAAATTGATACAGCAGACCTAAAATCACTATTCTGACACTTTTCCTGATCATCAGTTCAGTTGGAGATTCTGATATGCTATGCAATCAGCGGCTAACACAGCCACGAGCGGCCGGCCCTCAAGCAGTGATGAGGAGCCAGTTAGAGAGGTCTGGTATAGCGTCTTTCTTCTAGCTCCATACCCCTAGATTTTCATTTTCATTTTCAAACTTGTAGTCTTCAAGTGACATCCCTCCGGAGCTTTAGAAGGCTTTACACAACTTTGTTCACATACGCAGTAGTACTATAAAAGACCTTTAAACAGACTTTGATGTGTAAAATCAGATTAGTCAGGTCCCCATTTTACCTGAGTAGCTTATTCATATGGATGTAGCATGCACTGCTTTATTTCAATGCAATTATGTTTTATCAATCAGCTCCAATTACAAAAAATTACAACAGAAAAAATCAAAGGCTGTGCGGTTGTGCAATAATAAAATGCTCCCCAAGTTACCGTATCAGTGTCATCTCTTTGGTCGATTAAGGACACTAGAGTGCTCTTGAGTAGAATATACTATAAGTCTGTGCTTCCATTAACATATGCAAATGTGATTAAGTCAAATTTAATCACACTAGGCATCATTCAGCTCAGTATTCATTGTGTCCACCACTAAGTCGGCATCAGAATACACAGAAAGAACCACAGAATCCAAGTCATTTGGTAGACTTTCATCGGAGATGACAGCAATGTCAAAGGATTCGACACTTCCCCCCACCCCACGCTAGCCGATGTTACCTCTGCAGGTATATCCGGGGATCATGTGTCACCTCTTTTACGTAACACACCATTACTCCTGAACAGCCTGTTGAGGGAAGTGGCTACAGGCAAAATACTTTGAGACTCTTCTAACATTCTTTTCCCATTTGCACCAAGTCAAGCATGATTATTGAAATGGCATGGCAACTCACCAGGAAATGCAGCAATGCAGACACAAATGTGCCACTGCAGTGCACTATTACACCTGAACCTGGACTACAAAGTATGCTTCAAAAGAAGAGAAACATTTAAAAAATTAACAAATTGCACAATTTAACATTAATAGTGAACAGAAAACAACAACAAGAAAATCCACCAATTCAGCTAGTGCTGTTCCCATCATTAATTTTAACAAGTTACCACACTTGCCCTGCTCCATAAGGGTTATTTCTAATTACATCTGTTTTTGAAAAAAGGAATCTCCTTTTGCTCTATCTGTGGATATGGCCTCCCAGAAAGCTTTGGACCCAGCTCAGGAGGAGACAATGGACGTGTTCACTCATTCCCACTCTTGTATTCTCTTGGTGATGTAGCCAGTGAAGATTATCAAATATCTTCTTAGAAGCATTGGTCGAATAGCCCCTATTGTCAGAGACAATCCTGCGCTCGTCGGTTGAGTAATTTCATGCAAATCCTTCAAGAGGTTAGGACATCTGAATTCACTGTATTAAGGTAATTTATTGGGCACCACTCGACTTTGGCCTTTTCCAGTTCTACAAGCAAACAAACCTGAATAGTGGCGAAATCAAGTAGTAGCTTCAGCGAGATGCACTACTGAAGTGGTAAATGCACAGCAAAAGCTTGGGAATATCTCGACCCTGCTTTGAATATTTCACAAAATACTGTGGACACTTGATAATAAAGACGTGACTTTCAACACACTAAGAGAAACAAGGTAACCTCACAATACCACAGTGTTTGGGACTAATCTTCACTGCGTCGTGTGGAGATCTGTCAAGCAAATCACTAGTCATTTGAATTTTTCTGTCAATTATAAGTCAAGTCTCACTATAGGAGATATTTAAGTCTGTTTTGTGGTCACGAACAATATCCATACAAGCTTTTTTCAAACTGCTTGGTGGCCCTGAACTTTTCTAGACATACCCAACAGAGATAAGAATGCAAATGTACAGTCATGGCTCTTTTCTAGTCTTTGTGGTATCTGATTGGGCCATCAGAGAATGTAGAACATAATAGAAATCCACATGCCAGTGCACTGGCGTTTTGTTTCTTGATTCCTGCATGTTCTTTCCAAATATGCCCCTTCACCTGACTCTAACTGAATATTTTCAGTATCAGCTTTTTAAAGAAACTTTCTGTCTCCTATGGTGACCGGTCCAGAGCTGAAATTTCATTTTAAGTTAGTCCATTTGTTCCAGCTTAGCTTTAAAGCTTTTTCCAAATTGCTGAACTTAATTTGAACACTTTCTTCTTCTTTACCACTACGCTGACTGCTTTGAATGACTGCTCTGAGTTACCATGCCAGTGATTTAGCCAGCAGAACCAGCTGCTTGTATAATAAATGTGCACAAAACAGTGTACACTGAAACAAAAGTTTATCAAAACACTGAGTCATTCATTGGAATGGCAGGTTCATGTGTCCCAGCGTGACAGATTACAGTGTAATATAACACAGTCTTTATTAAAGTTTTTCATTGCTGAACATATAATTGTTTGCTTGAACAGATTGAAGCCCTAAGTATGGTAAAAAATACATCTCCTAGCTGAATCCCCCTCAGAGGCCTGTGGAAAGACGCAGATCTCTTATTGCACTGTGTAATTTAGGTAAATCAATGCTCAGAATCCCTAAATACCCAGTGATTGTGATTACTTGTGAAGTTTGCAGATTTCTTTCCACTTGTGAACACCCACATGTATCTTCATGTGTGGGAGCACATAAGACAGAGAGACAAGCAGGAAGATAGAGGAGAAAGGCATGCTGCTATATGCATGAACACACTCCAGTAGCATTACTTACAGCATAAAAAACCCCCAAAACAACTGATGAACGACTGACCTTTACCCTTTGCATCTGCTTCCTCCCTACCTCCCTATTGTCTTTGGATCAGTGCGTATATGGGTTTACAGTTTCAGATCATCCCATAAGTGCTGTGCTTTAAAAGTAAAAGGGCTGGGTGGTATAATCTCACTCTGGTGGCTGCTGAACATTTGGATAGGTTAATATGGTCATAGGTGTACATATGGCTTTATGCTCACAGCATGGCACTCCAATGAGGCACGACTCTGCAGGAAATGAAAAAATTAGGCTGCTATAGAACTAGCAAGGCAGAAAGTCAGGACTGTTGCAAGCTATAGCAAATTCAAAGATGTTAGGCCAAACAAACACCATGGTGGAATTGTAGTAAGCCCTTATTAGTTTCTACAGGTTATTAACTGGATTACAACTAAGGGCTTCAGGCATTCATTATCTTTTTACTTAGATCTAACCTTCTTTCACCAAATCTAACCTTTGTGATCACACTCACTACATATTCTAAATGTATTTCAAAAATAAAAAGACGTCTGTTACAGTTAAAAAACTTGCTATGGCTTGGTTGTTATGGGGGCTAAATAATACAACTATGAATGAATAGTCGTACAATTAAAGCTTAGATTAAAGGGGACATGAAACACTACACATATAAAGGCTAATTTACACCACTGAGTCCTGCTCTCAAAAACTGACATAGATGTAACACTGTCTGTGAAGCTAGATTTAAGAAATAAATGCTTAAAGTTAAAGTTTTTAGAACATGTTTAGTGCCATCTTGTGTCAGTACTGAACGTTATGTCACCAGGTTGGTTGTTTGATTGGTTGCGATCAATAGACTTACATTAGTTTATGTTAGCTAACTAGTAACAGAACCAATAACTATGAGCAATAATGAGTTTGGTAAGTAAAATGGGACAAGACCTACTATATGCAAATTTCTGTTCTTTACTGACTATTCTAAACCAGTAAAGAATTTATATTTCTTACTGCTCATCATGGAAATGCAAATCGTTAGATAATAAAGAAAACTTTGTTGATGCTATTGAAAAACTTACTCTGCATAGAAGTTGGAGGATTATGGCATTGGTTAACCCTGATGCTAGATGAAATCCTCCATTGTAGTACAGACATCTGCTGGTAGCACACTCTTCTAGTAGTTTTGTTCAGTGGTTGCTGGCAAACAGCCGCTAGGTGCTTTAGCTACTGTCACATCTGGAGGGCTGAACCTCTCACATCATACAAGGTAAAGGTAAAAAGAAGGAAAAAAATTAATGATTAGTGTTAGTGCAAAAACATAATTATAGCATAAATTGGTGTTAGCTTTTAGCTGAAATGTTAAATGCTAACTTGCCCTTCTCCCAAAAGCATTTGCTCTGTTTTAAATTTAATCTCCTTACGTTTCACATAAACTTAATATGACCTCCTTTTAAATCAACTTCCAAACTGGGTCAGAGCAGTAATATGCAAAATGACAGAAAACACAACACAGAGACTGAGAAAGCATTCAACAAACATTGTTGTGACCTGCATACACAGCCTGTTTTCAATATGTATTATGACTCAAATCTCCAGTGATCTTCAGTGGATGCAACAATGATGGTGACTGACAGGCGACACATGTTGGGATGGTTGGATATAATGCTCAGACCTTGACAGAATGAGTTTTTAAGGTAAAAAAACCAAAAAACAACAGCTCCCCTAATACTGACACGCATTCTTCACCTTCAGTGCCGGTTTCCTTCTACACTCACACCTGCTGTGTTTTTATCTGGGTTCATCGCTCACTGATAGTGAGTGACAAGTTTCAGTGGGGTAAGAGAGATACAAGCGGCAGCTGGAAATAGTGATTTGACAAATTTGAGGCCTAAATTCAGCAAATTTTATTCTGGTTTATTTTGATCAGATCAGTGGCAGACAGTGAGGAGTGCCTCTCATGGGAAAACAAGATAAAATCTCTGGGGAGTTTCACTAGACATTTTCTCTGCGTGTGTATGTGTGTGTGTGTGTGTGTGTGTGTCTGTGTGTCTGTGTACATACTTGTCCCTTTTGACAAATGTCTGTCCATATATGTCTGATTATCTGTGCGGTTGACATGGTGCCACTTTGTCCACAAGTAGGCTTATCTATAGTAAGAGTACATACTCTTAAATATGAGCAGTTTCTACAGCAGATGACTGACAGGAAAAAAAAACATGTTGGTGCAAACATGTGATGCCACAATCATCTACCACAGCGGTCAAATCCGGCTTCCATTATCTCCTTCCTTTCCATTTGATTGTCTGCTTGTTGGTTCAGATCCCTGCTGGACTGTTTGTCATTCTCGCGAACGCCTCCGAGCACACAAAACAACAAACACGGCCAAAGAATTTCACCTGAAAAACAGCATCTATGAGGATTTGTTCTTTACTTTTAATGATGCCCATATTAGAGAGCTTGGTGGGAGTTTACCGCCACTGTCTCCTCTTGCCTCTGCCCAGGACTATTCCCTTGCATCAGACAGCCAGTGATGGATGGCTTAATTAAGGTGAAAGACAATGAGTGAGTGCTTTTCATTGTGTTTGGTCTCTGTGGTTTGTGAGAAAAAAAAATGGATTACTCTTTTAAAAGCGGTCTCCTTGGGGAAATGTCACATATATCATTGAAACACATCTATCTGGACTGAGTGGAAAAATTGTACACATGTACATCTCTGGCATTAGGATATAACTGAAGTGTCTCTTTGAAACTACTTCTAAAATAATACATTAATTCATTAAAGGACATATTATGAATTTTTAACCTAATTTTGCCTTTTTTTAGTATCTGTTTAAAATGTTCGCCTTTTGGTAAGTTGTCCTCTACTCTAAGTCTGAATCAAAGTGATCTCGAAATATCTCACCAAACGTGGAAGCCAATCATCTTTGAACCAAGCTCTACATTTCCAAGAGGAGGCAACTGATTACACCAGAAACTCATAAGATACTGCCTGACAAAAATGATCATTTGGGACTAAATTTGAAGGATATGATCAAGTTTAACTCTTAAGTCTAACTTCCTTGAGAACTCTTATATATAGATGGAAAGACTGAGCAAATCAGTTGGGGGAACAGGCTGAAAAGGGCACTGTAACTGCCTTTAAAAGCATGTAAGTTTCTTAAAATTTCTTTCTGCAGAAAGTTATCTCCCCCAAGGAATTTAAGTTTTTGGTAGTCTGCATGCCATTTTGTCAGTCTGTAAACACAAAGGCTCGAACAGTTTTGAATGAATTCTGAACATTTTGTAGCTGTGTACTGGGGTCATTTAACAATCCATTAAAATCTGGCTCACACACACCAAGGTCTTCAAGGTCAACTTAATGATTTATTGGTCTAAAAGTGACAAAAAGCCTTAGAACTTGTTACAAGTTTGGTGTCAACAAATAGAAAGTCCTGTATAAAGATTTAAAATAACATGTCAGATTTGACATCTGACCTCTCTTTCAAGGTCAAGAGAGTACTCTGAAGGTCAGAGTGACTGCCATTGTATGTATTGACAACATATAGGCACATAACAAATAATATATATAGATTCTAAATATCCTGTTACTTTGGTCCTCTGACCTCTTCTTCAAGCCAAATAAGGTCAAACTATCACTAGATCATGCTTCATGAAATGTCTTGTATCTTTAAAATTACTATGCTAAAAATTCGACTGCCTTTATTTGACTGATACTGATATATAGAGGTTCAAATATCACATTATAGTTTGCATGTTTGACCTCCGATCTTTCACTTTCTTTCTAGATCAGCCAAAAATGTGTTCTATCTCTATTACATCTGTAGTGTAATATCATATAACAAGCTCAAGTTATTCATGTCCAGTATTTACAAATCAATACCTATCATCCGTTACCTACTACTACTTAATGTTTCTGTAAGTCAGAGTCTAAGTAAAAATCCGTCATGCTGCCCTTAACTGATTTTTATTGCTCTACAAACTTCTTAAAGTATGTTTAAAAAGAACCAGTAAAACCAAATGAATATATACAAAATTCAACACTATTCCCTGAAAATTAAATACTGCTCAGAGAGTGAGTGCTTGTTGTTTTTTGAATTGTTGACATCATGTGCGTGTGCAGCTAATAAGGGACTGTTTCCCTTATTTGGTTGGAAGGTTACAATTAAATATATGTGAGACTGTGACTCTGAGTGGCACAATAGCATTTTACAGTGACTAATACAATGAATAAAGGTAGAGGCTCGTATTAAACTTGGATACAGGTAACACAATAAAGAAAAAAGATACGGCTTCAGACTTCTGTACATGCTCAGTTTCCGGCTTATTTCTTTCTACTAATTGGCCTTTCTAATGCTAGTGAGAGTGGATATTCCCAATATGGTGCTGTGTGGCTAAGATGCCACACCCACTTACGAGGAGCAGCCAATCAAAAAAAAAAAGTTGGCTTAAACCACAGGGGAAGGAAGCTAAAACAGATTATATCAGGCAGTGGATGAGCTGAAGATTGCACAAAAGCCCAGTATGAGAAAAAATAAGGATTATTTTGATCTGTGAATCATGGAGAGCTACTCCTACAGAGTAGAAGAATAAAAATGTGGAATTTGAAAGGACCACAGTAGATTCCTTTAGGTTTACTCACAGTACAAAGACAAAGAGATTCATTTTATCTTTTCACTCTCGTATTTAATGTGTTCCTTTCACAATTATAACAAACACCATCAAGCACCTTGTGCAAAAACGTACTTTTCATCAAGATTGCCTAAGGAACACATTACCCGCACACAGCCAAGCACATGTTATGCCCACACAACCTTTCAGTGCCATTATGTTCTGCCTCTATCCCCTTTCCACCCACTCACTCGCAAAAACACACTTAACTCTTTCCTTATCAGATAAGACTACTGATGCTACACAACCCAAAGATTCTATTTTGAAGGAATTCCAACCAAATTTCCCCTTGATCCGCTCTGACGTGACATAGATCTGCTGATCCAAAAATAAATGTAATTTTAGAAATGATATGCTCCCTGATGATAAATCACAGCCCGAGAGGGATTTTTTTTTTTTTTTAAGTCCTCAACAGACATCAAAAGAGACTGAAATTGAATTTGATGTTAAAGAATGCATCTCATCATCTCCTTCCTACCTTTCAACACCAACACCAAAGTGAACACGACATCTTTGCCGGTTAATGCACATACAAATGAAATTGACATGGTCTAGAGTTCTGCAGGTGTTCTATGGGTCAAACTGGAATTTAGCATTGCTGTGGTTCACTCGCCCAAAAACCAACAGGACTTTCTCTTCTAGAATTAAATTTTATACATATGTTTTGTTCAGCAAGTTCATCTTTTCACATTGATGTCACTTAACATTAAGCTATAAATAAAGAGTACCACGCACTATAGTCCTTCCAAGAAAAGCATTGTTAGGTTTCCCATTTGCTGTAAAACTAAGTACAAATTTGCAAATCCTTCCATTGGTCACGAAGAAAGTAAAGCAAAATCTTACTTTTAATCTCTGACAGAATAAGTTAAAATTATTGATTTGATGTAGCTTCAACACTACAACACTTGGGAACATAGAGCGGACAGATAAGGTATATGGAAAGAGGCAGATCTGAGTAAGGTTTCAGTCGCATAGTCACACCTAGAGACTGGTCAGTGGCTGACCTCCTAGCAAACTCAGGAGGGAAAAATGTGTGTTCCCCAACCAACTGGCAAGTGGTCATGGACTGTCTCTGAAGTAAATAAATCACACAGAGACTGCTACAAAGATAACCTTACGTGATTGCTTTGGTAAAAGCTAATAGCTGTGGTGGGCTGTTGTTTGCTTGGAAGATTCAGACATGTCTGCAAAGGCTTGCCAACTAACAAAGTGAAACTTGAAAAGGTGGGATACAAACTGAAAGTAACCATGTTCACTTTTGATATAGGATAGGGTCTTGGTATAGCAACGCATAACCCCCAATTTCACCTAGTGACAGCAAACAAGATCTTGCAACCACTCAGCAACTGGTCAAGGAATGCATATTTTTCACTAGCGAAATGTGGTTGCCAATTGGTCTCTTGGTCTGTGTAGCTAGGACTTTAACAACTGATTTCACAGTAACCACCAATTAAGGGAATACTATTTTTTCTTGAGCGACTGATGGTTGTCAGGAGGTCAGTCTTATCTTAATCAGTCTTTAGGCCTGTGTGACTGTGGCATAACACAGTATTTTCTTTCAACTAAATAATGATGTAGAATGTGATGTATACCCCAAAAATAAAAAGACCTGCTTTGAAGGTGCACTCTCAAAAAATGAAGTACTTTACTGTAGTGAACAGTTTTTGGGTGGGTAATACCTTCAAAATACTGAACCCTTGATTTGTAGCCTACCTTACATTCTTGAACACTTGTTCACAATTTTGTAGCTGAATGTTAAAAAAGAAAAATATAACAAACGTTTGTTTCATATTTGAAACAATAGTTTTTTGTAAATTTTTTAGATAATCCCACGTTATCAGTGGGATTTTTCTCCCGGTAAATATGATACAAATTGTCAACCTTGTGAGAAGTTTTAAAAATGCCAATTAAAAAAAAAAAAAAAAAAGAATTTTCTGGTGA
>VUQG01023664.1:35234-58962 GCA_015106755.1 Etia nguti
CTTTAAAAAATGCCAATAAAAAAAAAAAAAAAAAAGAATTTTCTGGCAATCATTTCAGAGTTCAGATTTTAAAAGGTTAAAACATATGTATAGGTAGGTACGGGTATATCCATTAATCCATTTTATCATTCAAACATTTGAAAATGCACCAGTGAGTGAGGTGCAGATGTAACATAGATAAATCTCCAAAAGTTGATTCTGTTCATCTGGACGTAGCGTTTTGTGGGAAACGCTCAAAACGTTCAAAACGCTACGTCCAGATGAACAGAATCAACTTTTGGAGATTTACTTTCCTGGATGATTGAGAATGCATCAAGACATAACATAGATAAAGTTTTAGTGTTAATAAAATTTGAAAAATGCTGCACAATCATTCATGAACCAGAGATAGACATTCCTGGAGTCTATGAGGAAACCAGAGCAAAATTCACCAGCCACAGGCTACAATAAGGAATCAGAAAAATTCAAACTCTTAACTTTCTTGCTGTGAGTCAACAGCTGTGCTAATGCACAAATGAAACTTGTCACAATGTGTTAAAAGATTTTCATTGAATTTAAATAAGGACATTGTGGAAAAAAAATCTTTTAAAAAATCCAAGAGGAAAATTTATATTTTACTGAATTTTATTGTGTATTTGGTTGAACACAACAGTGCACCTGAAAACCTGGAAGTTTACTTTATATGTACCTTTGAGTGCCAGAAAGGTACATGTAACTCAAACCAAGCAGTACAAAGGTACTCATAGTTACTTTAAGGCTTCTTAATTAGCCTAAAGGGTCCATTCATGTAGTTTATAGTAGTAGGACAGAAATGAACCTTTACTATACCCCTATTTCTAAAAGTGTGTGAGAAGCAGCTGATCTTTTTTTTCTTGCTTTGATAAGAAGGAAAAAAAAGCACAAAAAAAAAAAATGCTATAGTAATTTATCAGCTCTGAATGGAATTACACAAAACGTAATCTTATCGTTATTCTACAGATTTATGGTAATGAATCTGAGTAAAAGCTGTAATTAAAAGCTAACAAAATCTGTTATTGAAATCCAAGTATAAGCTCGCTTAACAAATGTGCCCACAGTTGCTGAAAAGCATGCATCTTTCCACTCTGCCTGTTGGTACAGCTTTTATGCACCACTTCTTTGTTTGCTGCAACATGCTTACATTGTTGTCTCTGGCCTAACCTTGATGTTACAAAGCAGCTTGCTGCACCCATATAAAAACTCCTTAACAAACCTTGAAATGCACCAAATAAACACACACACACATTGATAAAGCACCATTGCCACTGGAGTTGCATACTGCAGCTATAAGAGTATATCGTTATTTACAGGCATAAAGCCTGGAGGGGAAGCTGCTGCAGGGGGAGGCATCCACTCACATGGTTACTGCCCAGCACAACCACAGCCTTGAGCTGTTGGACAGTGCACGGCACCAGAGTGCCTTGTTTAAGGGCAACACCATGCTAATTATCTAGCAAGGGAGAGAAGCAATTCAGCCTTCCCTGTGCTCGAGCTTCTTACTGCCCTACATTTTCCCATCTTTTACTCCGCAACCTCTTTCTTTACATTTTATCTGCCACTCTTCATCAACATCTTTTCCTTCCTCCCACTTTTCGCTCACATCTTTCCTCTTCTCCACTATCGACTGCCCCTTTTTCTCCCTCTCATCTTCCTTTTTTCCCTTTCCATCTGTATTATCCTTTAAATAATTCCCTCTGTATTGAGTCCGATTTCTATTTTTTTTCCTTTTCCCCCATCTGAAGGCATAAGCCTTGAAGCTCTAGTTACTGGCAGCGCTTGTTTTCCGCCAGTGCTCCATCCTTCTCTTTGTTTTTTTTGTTGTGGTTTTTTTTTGCTTTTCCTCTGCTGTCAAGAGATTCTGCTGCTTTTTCTTCTTGGTGACTCCATGCGGGATTACAGTCCTCCCACGTTTGATCTGCTGCCAATAGACGTGTGCCGTGCTTGCTCGTCTCTCTCGGACTACGTATCTGACCATTTGTATCCACCTCTGTCCCCGCCTTGTTTCTCCTCAGACTAACACCCACTACTGTAGCCAGACTTACATTTGTAATACAATGGGTTTTCTCTACACATGCAAGTGTAAGCTCAATGTGACATTTGCAGCACTTGTTTGCTTCTCCATAAACAGGTCTGCACTGTCTAGCCTGTGATGTTTAGAAACATGAATGGATACATATGGAATGAATATTGCCCAACACTTTCCTATCCTGTCATACTACACTATATATATTGTATATGTACAATATGAACACTATTTTCTCACCTGGAGTCACCTGGAAATGTGAAGTATCCTCTTTTGAATTGCTTTTGTTTTTGCCCCCAAGCAAGCCTCCAGAATCCACTGTCATGTGTAAAATCCTTCTCATCATAGCAGTGGGGCTGTAAACATGCTGCCTTTTTGTTATACAGAATATGAAATAAGGGTAAAATAGTCCATCTAAAAAGTTTTACTGTATAAAAACCTGGCAAGAATAATGGCTGAGGTTTTCTGCCTGCCCCCAACTCGTTCAAAAAACAGAATGGCCTTGAGCTGGGCCCATAACCCCAACTGCTCTTGTGGAGCTCCTCAGTGGAAAACAGGTCAGACTGTGGTTGTACTGGGCAGCTTACAGGTGTGAAAGTGTGCAAGGAGATAGATAACTTTCACATTAAAATACCTTAATCCATAAAGTTTAAAAAGTGACACAAAATGTGAGGTAAAAATGGAAACTAATTTGGTAAAATTCCACAAGGACATGTGAAGTAAGCATGAAACCTTTATAACAGAATTACATGGTGATGGCATGTAATGTTTCACAATTAAATGAAAAGGTGTGGAAATCACCAAATTACCAATAACCTAACCAGGCTGAAACTGAAAACAGAAGTAGTAGTAATATTTAAAGAAAAAATAAACTAAAACACAGAGCCTGAACACCAGTGACTTGGGTGAAAGCCTTGATCTTTATCAGTTCAACCAATAAATTTCATATAAAAGTTTATGGATTCAAACCCCTTGAGAGTTTTTGTATCCAGAAGTCTAATCAAGAGGCCTGAATGACAAGATGAAGTGCTGTTATCAGCAATTGCCAGCAAGCTTGTTTAGCAAAGCCCATCAATTGATTCTGAGTGCATCACACGCACAGCCTGTTAGAACAATTAAGCACAAAGCAAGCTATGTTATTTGTCAGATAATTTCTTAAAATGTCTCTGAAAAGTTACCAACAGCAAATACGGTCAAGCGGTCCACAGTATAACTGGAATTACCTGTGAACAGGCGTAACAGACAAGGAAGAAGCCTACTGGCTACAGCTGACTGTGTCAGCATTCAAAAACTCATGGCAGTCATGCCTTTAATTATAACTTTAAGCTTTAATGAAATTTACACTGATAAGTTGTAGAAAACTTACCCCTTGTTTGGTTTCTATGTAGATATAAAGCTTATGCATAAGTTTAATAAGGAAGATGTGCAATCAGTTATCTGCCTGCTTTCCTGGATGTTAGTCTGCTTTTCTGTTCTCTATATCACTACCGCTGTCAATCTCAATCATTACTCTACTCCAGAGTTCGCCAACCATCTGGTCATTTGGTACCGGGCCTTCAGAAAGACTGAATACATTTTTTTAAAAATTTATTATCAGTCTGAAAGATCTTTTATTTTGAAAAACCATTCGTCTAGGTCAGGCGACATCAAAAATTAACCCACATGCTAGCAAAAATGAGTAAAAGACAAACGTCTTGCTAAGGCAAATAAACCTTTTACTATCAGTGATCCTCTCGCTAATGACATTTGCCATGAACTTCTAGGAGAAGCTGCTGTTAAAAAGCACAGGTTCCTCTTTCGGTTTGCACCGTCACTGGGCCAATTGAGGATATAGCAGAGGACATTGAGACATGGTTGTTGAAAAAGATTAATAAGTCACCATGGTATGCAATTCAGGTTGATGAGTCTACTGATATTGGCAACAAGGCAGCATGTACATGAGGAGATGTTATGTGCACTGTCACTGCCAAGCAACACCATTGGCGCAGAACTATCTAAATGTTGGCTAGCTGAAAAATGTTACCTGAACTTAACAGTGTATTTAACAATGTCTTTAAAGTCATTAACCACATCGAAGCAAATGCCCTAAACTCACATCTGTTCAAGCAGACACCTCCTCTTACATACAGAAGTAAGATGGCTATCTAAAGGGAGCTCGTTAGCTAGAGTTTTTTAATTACAAGAACCGCAGCAAAGATTTCTTTCAGAAAAAACCCACAACTGGCAGCAGTTGTTTTACATGAAACTGGTCTGTGGTGCAAAAAAGGTTGGGGACCGCTGCTCTAGTCCAGTTATCTTCTTGCCCACCCTCTTTGGGCCAATCAGCCTCCACTTTGCTTAGTTTAAGTCTGTGCTCTCCCTTTCAGACTCTCATTCGTGCAATCCACCTCTTCTCCATCTCCACCTCACAAACATCTCAGTCAGAGCTCCACCCATCCTCAGTCTTCATGTTCACCACCACCAGGGTCTAGACTCCGGGGGGGTCCTATCCTAAATCCCACTATTGCTAAGAATCTGTTCAGTCATCGGGGTCTAATCACGAAATGCATTCATTTCTCTAGCTCAAAAATTCATGTTCAAATCCTTCCAAGCGATCTCTCTTTATTGAAATATTTGGCTATAGAGGCTGAAACAAATGTTTATAACAACCAGTAAACATGATTTTTTCTGTTAGCTTCTGTTAGCTAGTTCATATAGATGTTTTCCTATTTTGCTTCCAAGGAAGTATTCTGCTGCTCTTCAGGACTGTATCTATCCTGTGCAGACTATCAATGTCAGCAGAAACTTCATGACACTCTAACCAGTTATTGGTGAGACATTTCAACAGTGAACTTACTGACTAACATACTGAAACGGCCATCTCTAGAGGCATACTGCTACATTTGAGCATGATGTTTCAGGTACCTGTGTGATGTCGAAATAAGATCTGGGAAGGCCGTGCAAGTAATAGATTGTTGAGCTCGAAGGCTTATCAGGTGCCACAACACAGCAGAGTGGTATATAAATAGGATGAAATGAAATTTGACATTTTATAACACCGGAGATATCACAGCAGCAGACATTTCATCCTGCTTCCCAACAATGGTTGGATAAAGTCAAAATACATCTTTCATGTGACAAGGTGATGTGTTGTGGCACTTCAACATATGATTCGCCAACACGCATTACCGGATCACAATATATTTCTTTGTCTTTTTGTTGCGTCTCCATTGACTGGCTTTTTGTTTTGGAATTATTGGCTGTATTTTTAGGTTGTTCAACTTTCAACTTTTTTTTTCTGTTACTCATTATTTTTTTGTTTATGTTTCTGCCTTTCGCTCAGATAGTAGGAGCCGCATTTATGCACATCAATCCATCATTGTCATATTTTCTCCGAGCAATTCCCCCTTTAAAAAACCTGCCTTCCATAATTTATATGATGACCAACTAGAACTTTATTGTACTGTCTTTGTTTATGCATGTATATTTTGTTGTCTATATGCAGTGATCATTTGACCTTTTTTGTGGATTTAGGGTTCCAACTGAATTCAAAAAGATAGACGCAGATGCATCCACACCTCTTTAAAATACTACGGGTATTAATATCAGTGTGTCACATATGAAAGAACAATGGGCAGTGAAGGTTTGAAAGGACAAGAACTGATGTGCAGCTGTGCATGTGGCTCTCTCATGTTACTCTCCTTGCATCCTTTTCTACTTTTGCTTTCTGTCAGATATGGAATGCATACCGACTGTAGTCCCGGCTTTGTCTTTATACGCTCTGAGCAAAAGGCTCTGCCATGGCAGCATGACACAACACCGTGTTAGTTTTCATCACTGGGGAGCAGTATTCCTCATATGACTCTTTTCGACATGCTGCTGGTTGTGCTGGCCTTGCTTGTCAGGATAACGTACCGTATACCACTGGGGCAGTGGTGAAAGTGAGCCACTCTTTGACTCTCTGGCTGTGACACAACATGTGCGCATTTGATTTATTCCAGCTCATCTCCCTGCATGTTGTCAGTCGGTGCGGGGCATGACATATCACCCACTTGGCAAAGAAAAATAAGAAATATCTATTTGGCAGCAGAAAAGGATATGTCACTTTCAAGTTGAAATACAAATAAGGATCAATCTGAATTAATTCTAAAGTGGGTAAAAGCAGGCATAAACTGTAAAAACAGAATAAAAATTTGTCCCATACTTCTGAATATCCCAGACTTTAAATCCCACATGGAAAACAAGAACCGAGAAAAGCTAAATAAAAAGACTGGTCATCACCAACAGTGCTACAGTACATGTAATGTTAATACTTAGAAAAAAAATCTGCCACTTATAGCTAGCTAGTTGTCAAACTAGCTAAAATTTGATTGGTGCTCCCTTCTCTGTTGCTCTGCAGAGAACAACAAAAACATCGAGTGATAAGTTTTTTTTGCACTTATAAATACAAAACAACACAACAGTACATGCCAGAATAATGTCTGGGGGAAAAATAATCTGCTACTTTCTTGCTAGCTGGAAACACCTGAGGTATATGATTGTATAACATTTTGTAATTTTTCTTAATATCCACTTATTCTGCATTCCTAGTGCAGCAGAAGCTGACGCAAGACTTAACCTCCAAGCACGATTCCAGTATGATCAGACAACAAACAAGTAACAGATGTGTTTTTGTTTTTTTTTTGTTTTTTACATTATTCAAGTTTATTTCAGTGCATGTGCATTCTGAACAAAGTTTAGCTGCATACTTCAGTCCCCCATCCCTTCCCTGGCACCAGAAACCAGCTAAAGCTACCAAGCGCTGGTGGCTCCCAGCAGATTTGGCTTTATCGTCTCAGCTTGCTGGCCTTTTCATGGCCAAAGCAACTGCAGCCCCATCCTCTGCATCACATAACTGTAGACAAGATAAGTTCCTTAAAGTAATGCAGTGCAATTCAGGTTTTAATTTTATCTTTCACTTCCAAAAATATGTAAAAGTATTATGTGCCAGCAGGAGAAGTATACAAAATAGTCATGCTTATCTTGGTTTTACTGTGTATTAGTTGATACAAAACACAATAGATTCAAGCAGGAGCTTACTCTTGAGAAGTAGTGCACAAATGATATTTCAGCTTTATTCATTTATTTTTAAATGACAAATTACGCCTCCCTTTGTAACTATAAGAATATGCGGTGACATAGGTAACAAAGGGAGGCAAGATGATTACACACACACACAAGGCACTTCTTACTGAGTGTATGCCCCCCAAGATAAGTGTCTCGGGCAACTGAAGGCAGACAGGGATGAGGAACAGGAAGGGGAACTATCATGAAAGACAAAACCTCATCAATACATAGAGTAAATGGCAGACAAGGAAGAAATCCTACCAACTAGAAAATGCCTGATAGGACAGCACAGAGGTCGTGATTATATCAGGACAAGATCAGACCCTAAACAACATATCCATAGAGATGGAAGTCAGTTGCAGTACCAAAATGTAAGATACAACCTTGGACAGCTTACACTGAGACCGTGGATTAGAAGTCCCAGATCCCTTATGGAGACACAACCAAAGGTGGCTGAGAAAGCAGAGGCAAAGTAAGACTTCAAGTTCCAGACAGACAAGCAGCTGCCAGCCAACCAACCAGACATAGTGGTGGTTGACAAAGAACAGAAGACTGCAGTCATGATAAATGTGGGAATCCCAGTTGACATAACTAAGAAAGAGTGCAAGAAAATGGATAAGCACCAGGCGTGAAGGAACAAATGAAGGAGATGTTGAAGGTAAAGTCCAGAGTGGTCCCAGGGGTAAAAGGAGCTTTAAGAGCTGCATTAGGATTCCAATTGAAACATCAGAGGTCTCTGTTCAAAAGAGTGCAGTGCTAGATATGATGCAGAACCCTCAAACTCCAAGGTCTTTGGTGGAGGACCTGAGCTTTAGCAACACTCCCCTGGAGTCATTATCATTTCACAGATATCTTATCTTACACACAGACTCTCTGATGTAAAACCTCCCCAACATATTGCTCTGTGATGAAAACACATGGAGATGACAGGACTTTCCAAATCATTGTCATGGAAGGGCATGATCTACTGTGGTTCTGTCAAAGGTGCCTGCAGAGCCGATATGTATAAGTTATCCTTTGGCGCTGGTGCTTTGATGCGCCAGCTGTGGCAAATAGTAGACACCAAGAGGTAACAGTCCTTTTTGAGGAACAACAAACATGGCTAAGGTTAGAAGGGTACCAGCGATGTAGTTTTTCCTGTTTGACGGGTGATAAGGGTTCATGTCCTGTTGGGAGCTTTGAATTTTGAACTGCATGTCCTCAATTTTGTGTTCACTCCCTTTCTACTTTCAAGGTTACTCGCTGGTTAGGTTTAGGAAAAGACTGAAGGGTGTATCTTAACCAAAACCACAAAGCACTTGATCTACTGTAAAAAAAACAAAAAAACAACCCTTTTGACAATCAGGCGTTCTTTACAAGCATCATTACCTGACCTGCTGAAAGTGAAAGATGCATCTCAGTATTCTCTAAATAATCCAGTACGTCACGGCATTGATGCCGTGGGACTCTTTGTGCGTAATTTCCAGACGCCCGCAGTTTTGACAGAATGGCAGCATTTGACCCCCAAGGAATGAGAACGAGCTGGCCTCTCAGTTTGAAATCTGCTTGCTGAAGCAACTGATTCCTTTGATCAGTGCTCTAGTTGAACAGCACGAGCTGAAAAACTTGGCTGCAGTCCTGTCAAGAAACCTAACCAGGCAACACCTCATTTTCTTTTCCACACAACATGTTCATGGACAACAGAAATCTGTGATTTTGAGAGACTCTAAGAACGCTTTTGAGGTATTTTCTCTTCGGTAATACAAAAATATCATTCTACTATTGTTTTCTGTTTAAATAATCAATCACCATGTTTTATACAGCACTTCTTATCCATTTCCAAAATGGGACAATTCCTATTTCTGTCAGGTCCTGTCTTTCAGGTGACAGCATGTACGTTGTTACTATGGAGGCCACCCCTGCCCCAGTGTCTCCTAGAGTAATACCTGCTTATTTATTCCACCAGGCGAATGAAGTGTTTTCGGATTGCTCTCTGGTTTGTTGATTTTTCCTTGTTATGAGCACAAGCTGCATGTGACATGTCGCACCTTGGGGAAACCGAGCTCGACGTTTGGCTCCAACTGCGAGACAAACTAAGTGTGTTTGTCTTTGCAGTTCAGTAAGTCTCCAGTGTGTGCACAGACAACTGAGTGAGAAAGACAGTATGATTGCAGCACTTTGGCTTTCTAGCTGCATTTCTTCGGAGTTTATTTCCTTTTGGTTCCGAGACTTCGAATAATTTGCAGGGTGTCTGACTTCTAATCTTGCTGTCTATTCGAGATAAAACAGGTGAGCTGTTGCTGTTACCGGTTGTCTCACACACTGTGACAAAAGTGACATTTAAGAAAGGTGCCGGCAGAGGAAAATAATGTTGCTCAGCGGTGTCTCCCAAACAGTTGTTTACTTTTCATGAGAAAAAGACGGTGCAGCGTGGCCTCTTTTCGTCGAAAATCCGCTTTTCCGCATTACGTCTGGGCAGCAGAAATGAGCTCTGGTCATACAGCTTTAATACTTCCTCTCTGCGTGACACAGAATGTGTCTTCGGATAGTCTGACTCAACTAATGTTTCACGGGGGGACAGTTATTTCTACTTTCGCTGCACAGCTGGAGGGACTGTCAGCTCCAATTGTTTTTCTCTCCCATCCTACCGCTGCACCTGAACTTTTTTTTTTTTTGCTGAGCCAATCAGCATCTGCTTGTGGTGTGACTGCAAAAGCAGTCAAATGTTAGTGACAGTACATGCTAAACCTGTTGGTTTTAAAAAATGCACTCTTCTTTTTTTCTCATCCATCCATTATTCCCTCCTGACAGTGACACCACCTAGGCCGATATGGTGTTGACAGATTCATGAACAAAGTGAAACAAAGAAGGAATTTGTCCTGGGTACGTGAGTCAAAGCTCTGCAGAGTCTGACAAATTAAAAGGGAAGGAAAAGTGGGAAAAAAAAGAAAAAAAGAGGAAGAAAAATCAGTTTGACAGACTTCGCCATGATAAAAGCCACCTCACTTGTTAGAAGCATGAAAACGAAACTCGAACTAAAAGCTAAATTTGACTCTAGAATCTGGAACCGTGTTGATTGCATAAGACAAACGCATTGTTGAGGATAGGCTGATGAATAGGAAAAAATGCAATAAACGGCTCTCCACACTAGCAAGCAGCTAGGGTGTCCTTGAGACCCGTTGCAGAGCCAAAAGAAATGGCGTCAAACAGAAGACAGGTCATTGTGCTCGGTGTAGGCCTGACTTTTTTTTTCAGGTCTCCAAAAGAATCCGTCAACACCGATCTTTTTGTTTAACAAAACTCTTCTCTCCACATCGTTCCAACAATAGAGCTACATGTGGCACGATGACAGCTGTTAGACAACAATTATTTCTTAAGAGAAAGAACAGCTGAGCCCCATTTTTTTTTGTTTTCTGAATGACAGATGACGAGGGAGAAAACAAACTTGTGAATCAAGCCCACTTTCTTCCACCGCATTGCAGTTCTCTGAAGCAATGACGACTTTTGAAGACGTCAGTAAAATGATTTGTATTATTCACTGTGTGTTTCGCTCCTTCCCCCCGCAGTTTTACTTTTTAAGATCTACTTCGTTAAAACAAAAACAATAAAAAAAATGTTAAAACAGCTGAGATTTCGTTTACAACTAAAAAAAAAAGTTCTTATGCTTGACTTTATTATTCTATTGCTGAGTAAATTCTTTGCCAGCCTCTCGATTCACACACAAGAGGCAACAACATCCATGCGCGCACGCAGACACACACACACATAAAAATACTGCTTCCACTGAAGTGGAAATCCAGCCTCTAATTGTCTTATAGATCTTTTCTCTCCCTCCCTCCTTCATTCTCCTCAAACCATTTAAAATAGATGGCTGCTACTTTTACTTCTGGCCTCGGGAGACCAAAGTAACAATTGCCACTCTGGTTCAAAACTGCCGAGACGTCTGCTGCCTTCATCAACATCAAGGACTGACTGTGTTTGGATTACAAAGACCAGTGCTGTCTACCATCAAGTGCACTTTTAGCAGATGTTGCATTCTGTTTAATTTGATTAATGTGTCTATAAATGGAGTGAAATGGCTAAATCCGTATTTATGGCTGGTGAAAAAAGTGAATGGATAAATGAACAAATTAATAGATTGCTTAACTGTCAGAATCAAAGCACAGGGTTGAATTAATTGTTTCTATTATCAGCTTTAATCATCTTTTTTTCATGTAATGGCTTTTTAAATCACAGCCTCTTAGATATCTCTACTGTGCTTTAAAAAGTTTTTACACCTGTCTAAGATTAACTGCTGTATAAAATATACTCATATTTTTTTAGCCGTTACAATAATTAATCACAAACTTAAAACCTCTTGCCTGCTTATGCGGTAACCCTTTTGCTACCAGGTGGGGGATGTGCACTCATGTCCTGTGGTAGTGGATCGAAGGGTGGGTCTTCTGTGGAGTGGGCTAGTTCCACTTGATCCATTTCAATTTGATTGGACTGGGATGAGGAGAGTGTTTAAGAACAGTCAACTAATTTGTGGAGAATTTGTGTGGTATCAATAAGATTATTTTCTACTGTAAGACAACACTGTACCATTGTCCTGTCATTTCAGCGGGTTTATTATAGTCAAAGCATTTTAAGTCCATAAAAGTAACACGCCATCCATCCTCTGCTTATTTTTAACAGGATTGTGGAGGGGAGCAACAACCTATCCCAGGTACCAAAGAGCGAGAGGTCACCAGTCTGTCGCAGGGCTAACACTTAGAGACAGACAACCGTTCGCACTCACATTCTCACCTGTGGCCAATTTAGAAGCACCAACTAACCTAACCCCACTAACTGCATGTATCTGGATTGTGGGAGGAAACCAGAATACCTCAAGAGACCCCATGCAGACATGGGGATAACATGCAAACTTTCTTGCTGTGAGGCAACAGTGCCAACCACCACACCACTGTTAGTTATTACAGTAGTTAAAACAACAACAACAACAACAACAACAAAAACCCAACCCCCCAGCATCCAATAATCTAAAGCACTGCAAAGGCACATCAAATTTTTTTAATCTAAAATATGGTAAAGAGAGAAAAAGTTTCATGTAATTCAGGTTCAGTCTTCTGGATTGAATCTGACTGTGGCAGCTGTGGCAGAACAAGTTGTCTACCCATCAGCAGGGTGGTAGATCATCCAGTCCACATGCTGAATTATCCTTCAGGCAACATACAAGTCCCCGATGCCTTCACTGGAGTGTGAATGTGTATGCGAATGTTAGGAAGTCCTTATGCACTGTATGACTATGTATTATTATAATGAGACTTGAAGTATAAAGTTCTTGGAGGGCTCTGTTGAGTAGAAAGGTACTGTAAAAGTACCAGTCCATTTACTCTACAGAGAATTTTTTTTTCGGTTGAAAAGAAGTATGAAGTTTAGCTAGCAATGGACCGCTGTAATTGACCCTACTGTGGTGATGAGAGACATCTGGTCAGTGTTAATGGTGGCTAATGTGTAAATGTTAAATATGATAAAGCTCTTGAAGCTCTGTTGTCTTCAGTGTTCAGGGGCTCCTGAGAGTCCTGTTTTACCACAGCAGGCTTGCCTGGGATCAACAGTCATACTGATTGCAAAGTCTTACTTTGGAAAATAACAAAGTAAAAGTATACATTTTACACTTCCTGTCTTTATTTCACAACGTGTATGGGGGTATATGGTAACATAAAATACATATGAATTCCAGGACATTGGGTTTTTTAGCAGAATATTGCATAATAAGGTAATGATCAGTGTCTTTCACTTCGCCCATCACCTGTTGTGGCTGATTGTTGTATATTAGAAAATTGAAGCAATCTGATTCCTTGGTCAAATGGTCAAAATGCCACTATTGTGGCATTTTGTGTCAAGATAAAATTCAATAAGGTGGATGTGGTTTAGTAGATGGAGCAGACAGAAGCTTAGTGGTTGGATCCCCTGCTCTACCAGTCTGCATATAAAAGAGTCCTTGGGCAAAATATGAAAGCTCAAATTGCCCACAGTGAATCCATCAGTGTGTGTGATTGTGTAAAGTGTTGTATTAATGTATACATATGAAAGAAAGGGTGAATGCAGCTTGTAGTGTAAAATGCGCTTTGAGTACTCAGTAAAAGTTGAAAAGCGCTAGTCCATTTACCAGTCTGTCCATCATTTCGACTTTTGAAAAAAAATGCATTCAAATTATTTCCTTTGCTTAGCAATCAATTAAGATGTAACAATACAATAACCAGTAGCATTTAGCAAAATGTCATCATTTGTCAAATGCTTAATGGTCACCATGTCAATGAGATTCCTGTTGCTAATCCTTTTCTTTGAGGCTGGGCATGCTATAGCATAGTCTGTACTGTATATGTAAATACTTCTTTTCACCTTATGGCTAAAGGACACACTACAAAAGGCCACTGAACATAAATCAGTGAAATTGTTTGTGTAATATATGTTCGCTAGGTGACACACATGATACAAAATGCTTCATAATAGGATAGGAAGAGTTTGAAAAAAACTTCAGAGGGTCACTGAAGGAATCGCCAATATGTTAACTTGCTAAAGTGAGAGAAATTCACATATTTTCATATGTAGTACTGCACAACAAAGCTGCCATAGTAGATGGAAGAGGTGGAGAAAAGAGGGAGAGTCAGTCTCACATGGTCTCTACCCCCCCTCCTCCTTATTCACTGAAGGCCTTTGATTCTCTTCTTTGATCCTTGACTTTTAGAGTGGACAGAGTCTCATAAATACAGAAGAAGAAAACAGCAGGTGTGAATGCATAACTTATGGCCTGAGCCTCACCTCAATCATCTTTACCTCCGTCATTCCTTTACACCTCCTGCCAGCACACGCTGTCTCCTCCTCCTCCTCCCCTCAACTCTTTCTCTCTGTCTTCCAGCTATCAGCCTGTGACGCAACCTTGTTGCCATGTCGTTGTCATTCAGCGTGGCAAAATTAGCTCCCGTTCTGCGCTGTATGCATGTCGCCAGCGTAACCATGTGTGCCTTTATGTGACTGCATCCGAGTGTGGTGCTGTCGCTCCCGCTTTGAATACGTGATTTGTAGCTGCTGCTGGTGTGTGTTGCATGCATCTAATTTATTTGCATGCCTGTGTCAGGCTGTCTCACTGTGGGCCTTTGTCAAGGTTTGCCTGACATTGATGCTCACCTCAGTCTTAAAGAGCTGAAGGGAGCGCGGCTGCTGAGTCAGGCTCTCCCTTCAGAGAAGGGAGTTCAGAGTGGATTGGGGGTGAGAAAGACATATATAGAGAGAATGGCTAGAAAGGAGTACAGCAAAACAAGATTGCGGGCTTCAACTATCAGCCAGTGTTTTGATTTCATCACCCTTTTTTTCTCAGCAAGGGAGATAGTGCTGCTAGCCTCACTCGCTAATGAATTACACCCTGCTTCACACCAGGTAGCAGAGATCTAGACAATGACGGACTGTGTGTGGTGAAGGGAGGCGGGGGGAGGGCGAAGTAAAGAGGGAGAGGTTGAAAGGAGAGGATACAGTGGAAGTGAGCAAGCCAGAGTCTCATTACTCTCTACTCCTGTGATCTCTCCACCGTCAAGGATGCTGAGTAGGGCTTTGTTGAGTCAGTAAGAAAGATAGAGAAGAGGGTAGAGGAGGGGAAAAAGATACAAGGAAAAAACTCCAGAAGAGAGCAGTATCCCAAGATGTACTGAGCAACAGAGCCATAGTCAAACGAATAATTTACCACCTAGTACTCATCTGTTCTCTTTTCCATGTGCTCCCACCCTCTTCCCTTTTCTGGTGGCAAAATGGAAGATAATCCATCTTTGAGGATTGGCTTTGAAGGATAAGACAGACAGGCCAGAATAGGCGAAGCAAAAACGTTTTTGGGTGTTTGATGGCTCAGTTGGAAAAGTCTTCAAAAGGCCCGACAAGGCAGAGCGGCTTCTTAGCTTTGCTGGTATTTGCAGTATACAGGCTTACATGTGCGCCGCAAGGGAGTGAGCCACATTATGTCAAATCGTGTTACACTTTTGGTAGGTTTGCTTCTGTATATCAGCGTCATGTGTTATGAGGCAGATTTTCTTCATGAGAGCATGTTTGGTATGGGCATGAATGAATGCTCTAAGATCCCTCGGCAGGTTTTCCTGGAAGAACGCAGTAAAGACAGAGACATACTCCACACACTGGAGCCTTCAAAGCTTACAGTAGTTGGCAGGGGCTGACTCTACTTTCTCAGACAGTTCCAGAGCTCGCCTTTCACTTCAGTTTGTTAGCTGGCGTCGTAACAGCCTGCTGTTTTGGCCGGTTCTCAGCTTGCGGCCCCACTCTGGCTATCTCCACGTCTCTTTGTAAATGGTTTTCCTGTCAGCACCTTTTCAGTTGAGGCCTCGGATGCCCTCCAACAGTGGTACTTGCTTCTGCTTGTCACGCTGGGCTGCTGTGTCGAGGTAGAAACATGTCAGTCTCCCCTGTCCACTATGAGATGCTGAACTTGGCAGTAGGAGTCTTCAAGTTCAAGAGGCAAAAGGAAAATGGAGGGAGGATAGGTAACAGTTTTGGCATAGCGATGTAGCAGGCATGAATAAACTTACTGTTAGTTTCCCTTCATGCCTTTCGCAATCACTTCAGGAAGTTGAAACTGGTATATATTATGCAGACAAACAAGGCCCGGAAACTCCTCTTTTATGATGCAAATGTTTCTGCTAACCCTTTGAGGTTACTCATTGTCAGTGATAACAATGCTAACCCTATTCCTGTAAACCTACTGCTACCTCTAAACCCTAACCTTGCACTGTTAGATTATGTGATTTTTGGCTTTTAAAAAATCCTCTCAAAGGTCTTGGCAATCAGGGGAAAACTCACTGTAAAAGTCCTTTTATTTTTCTAAACCATTAGCATGGCTAATTCTCATCATTAATGGCTTGACAATGAAGAAAATTGACAGAGACGACCAAAATAAAACAATATCTGATAAATGGTAATTCTGATTGTCTTCCCGCTTAACATATTATTTTACTAAGCATTAATTGCTTCAAATCAACCATAACTGTTAACTAAGACTTCAATCAAAGTCACACTGATTAGATGTTTATGGTTGATGAAAACATCATTTTTTCTAACTTAAAGGAAAAAAAGGAGGGTACAGGATAGTAAATCAGAATTGATTCTTTTTCATTATTATAAATTATTTATAAACTAAGGGAGATTTAGATTCGGAGATATTTTTTTTTCAGTATATATTATTTTTGAGTGAGACTGAGCCAACTGTCCGCTATTATTCACCCAAGAGATGAGCGCTATAATTGCACTATAAAGCAGGACACTACAAAAGAATATGATGGTAAGCATTACCCTGTTATATTTATTTCCCTATTATTGCATTAAATATGCATTACATTACACAAATATTACAACAGAAATCTGAACATTGGATTTAGCAAGACTCCATTCTGGTGACATAGTTTGTACAGTGGGATTTTTAATCAGTCAGGCATTTTGGGGAAACTATAATAATCCCTCAGATGATGTAAAATAACCACAAATATAATGCAATGGGAATAATAAGAAAGATGGAAAAGTGGCCTAAACAACATTTAGGTGATATAAAATCTGTACTTCAGTCTGCTGAAAAGTTAACGAATATGGGTTTTGTCAATCTTAGCCAATGTTCAGGATATATCAGAAATATGGTCAGTTTTGAACTTATGATGTTATATTCAGTCACATTCACATCTTTTGCAACTCTATGGCTCACACTAGCTAGGAGTGACGTTTGACTGTCCACTATAGTGCATGACAGAACAGACATATCAAGAAAATTCACACATTATTGTTAAGCATTAAGTTACATGCTTTTAGTATTTTCGTCATCTTCCCTGTGCTATCCCATTAAACTTTTTATTGGTTGGTAAATATAAGTGCTGTGGACTTTTACTGGCATAATGTTTTATGTCTTTGAGGTAATATATTTATGACAGCTTTCAATACAGCTGGGGTCTAAATGTGGCCTATTGTAGTGTTAAAAATTTGCAGAAGTGGTCAACCATGCTCTCAAATGTCCTCTAAGCTACTTCATAAGAATATATCAGGTCAGAGTTGTTTAAGCAGATGTGCTTTGGCCATTTTTTTAAGAGAACCTAAGCTGGACTAGGTATCTGTTACACTGGGGGTAAAGGTTCAGTCAGTACATCATGATGGTCAAGATCAAATATAATTGCTCCTAGATCAAGGTGTTGAATAATTTATTCAAAGCATGTAAATGTTTCAGACTTACCTTACACTTTTCTGCATAATAGTGAACTCGAGCTTTGATACTGACTGAGATGCTTTGACTTTGTTTTAAACAGCAGAAAGCAAATCTAGGGAGTAATTTATCTGTGAGTAAGTGCTTTAATTATGCACGTAATTAGGCTGGTTAGCATATCATCAGTGCAACATAAAAACCTGTATCTAATATCAAAATGTATTCAATTATAATAAAAAAGTTTGGTTTAAAAGTGTGAATGAAAAAAACCATAGAAACCCCAAACCATAAACTCAAATGTTTAAAATGATACCTTTTATTATTCCATGAACAACGTTGGATCCTTTTGAATTTAATGACAGCAACACATCCCCAAAAAGTTGGAACAATTAAGTGGTCCTAAAAAGAAACAGATGGAGGAACACTTTAAGCTACTCATTAGGGTAACTATCTTATAGAAGCAGAGTTTCTCAGAAGTAAAGGTGGGCAATGTGAAATTGGGAAGACTGTGAATATCTAATCATCTACAGTACATAATATCATGATTCAGATACTAATCCAGATACTGAAGTTCTTAAAACAGCACGGCTTCGTAGTGGAAGAGTCTGAAGTGGCTTCAGCAACTGAAATCATTTGGTGCTTCATGAAATTAAGAACACGACAAAGGACTGTTGAGCAGCTAAAATCATATATTGGACAAAAATGGGACAATGTTTTTGTTCCAAAACTCCAGCAGATAGTTTCTTCAATTTCCAAATGTTAACAGACTGTTGACCACTATGAATAAAATATGGATTTATTATATTTTCAAACTATTGCATTTTATTTTTTATTTACTGAATTTATTTTAATATATTTAGCATTCAAACTTTTTCAGAACTAAGTTTGTAAGAAAAATTGCAACTATTGATGTTTTGGGTAAAACGCATCATGACATGATGGAGCATTTCATCACTTAACCTGAAACAAGCTCAGGGAGGAACATCTCTGACTGCCTCAGAATCCATTTTACATTACTAACGCTCCAGCATGACTCACCATTAGGCCCAGTGAAAAATTTACAATTCAGAATTTAAAAGCCTGAGAAGGAACTCTTGTGGGGTTGACCTACAGGCTAAAAAATAAAGCATGACAATTTTTTGGTGAAGAACTGCCACTGGAATGAATGTGCTACCATTTTCACAGCAAGTTATCCATAAACATAAACCTTGTTTCAGACTCCGAAGAAGAAAAAAAGTTAAAAAAAACAAAAAAAAACTTTTATATTTGCCAAAAATTATAAATACATTTCCCAACACCTGAATGCCGAAATGTTCTAATAATACTAAATTATAATAACAATAAATCAGAAAGATGAAAGGGAACAGGATGATCACAAAAGGACCACGCTCGCTTTTGGGCAACTAGCTAGTGGGCACTTAGCTTGCAAATCCACCATAAATACAACACCAAACTCACTCCGAGAAGCAAAAATTTAACCCTATACAATTTCTCTTCAGATACCTGAACAAACATAAAATTAAAAACAATTAAATAAACAAAGTAAGAAATGTATAATTAGTTTAAAGGTTAAAATGTGTTTTCTAGAGATCATGAGTTGTAAACAGTGCCAACTGCTCCTCTCTGCTGTCATGCCTAGTATTGTACAAGGTTGGGAATTTTTCATTTCCTGTTTGACCATCAGGACATTCGTGTATGTGTGGATCCTAGCATGCAAAGACATTTGACTAACAAAACTTGGATGTATGGAATTTACAAATGTAAAAAAAAAAACCAAACAAACAAAAAACATCTATATGAAAAAGAACATACATGTATGGCTTGTGATTTTTATACATGGCCTATTAAAGAAGAAATAATACGTTATCGGACATGGTTATCTGTCATAGTCTGGCTGAAGCAGACTGTGTGGAGTGAGGAGGTGGACCCAAGTGCAGACAAAAGAAAGCGTGAAAACAAACGTAATATTAAACATACCAAACAAGGGGCAAAGGCAGAACTAAACACTAACCTAAAATGGGTGAAATAAGGCTAAACATAAAAAAAACTCTGAACATGAAAACTTGAAAGAAAAACCATAAACATGACAACTTGGCATGAAGACCTGGGAGCATTGCAAGGTATGACGTGGCAGGATAGCAGACGATCGGACAAGGAATGAATGAAAACACACAGACTAAATACACACAGGAGGTGATCAGGGGAAGTGAAAACACCTGGGGAAACAGCTGATGAGAAGGAACATAATGATACCACAGGGGAAGTGAAACTAAATACAATGAACATGGGACATGAGACTTCTTCAAAATAAAACAGGAACATAATAAGATGCAGATATGACAACACAAACTTGACAACATAATGAGACGCAGACATGAAACACATGAAGGGCGAGGGAGACTTAAACACAGGGGTGAAGACACAAGGGGAATCTAATAAACAATGAACTATAACAGGGCAACATAGGCAAAATAGAAATGAACTTAGATAAGCTAATGAACTTAAACATAAACCATAAACATCAAAATATATTAAAACTTAAAAAGTCTGGGTCAAATGACCCAGGATCGTGACTTATTTTGGTTTTTTATCACACTTGTCACACTTATGGAAATGTGAGAAAGCTGGAAAGGTTACTTGTTAAGTACTGCACTGTACACCAGTTTTAAGTTGAGATGAAAAGGAAAAAAAAAACCTTTTGTTGAAATGAAAAGAACATGGTTGATTTTGAAAGTGTTGCTGTTCGCACACATATAAAAGTGTCATAATTAACTAAATCAAAAGACTTGACAGCATTAAACATACTAAAATTACAGAGGGGACCTTAATGGACTCTTTCAAGCATAACAATGTTCGTGACAGTATTGCACTGGCTCCTCATAATTCGATAAATATGTAACTTTGTGGCTTTTAGCACTTAAGAGTGAGGATCTGAATCACGTGCCTCGGTGGGTTCCCAGTGTTCAGCCTTCCTTTTTTGCTTTTTAACACTACAGCAGGATAGCACTGATTAGTTTCTTCTTGCTGGCTGAAGGCACACTAAATGGCACGAGGTTTGACAGCCTGACTTTGGGTCTCAACTCTAATGAAATGTTTTTTAAAAAGCCTAAATAGTCACTAGTCAGTAGGTTAAAGAGTGCAGCTGTTTTGCAGTCTCAGGGCTCAATGTTTCTCATTTTGTACAGAAATGTCCCTCTGGACTGAAACCTTTCATTTGTTTCTCTAATGAAAGCACTTTGTGAACTGAGCCTTCTGTATTTTACATAGCCAAGGTCACATTTCATTGCAGTTAACGTTCTGAAATTCAGCACAGCGTCCTGCATCCATTCACATTCAATTAGGGCTCTTCCTCTTTAGAGATGTAGGGTATAATATAATATTCACAATACTTAGTGAAATTGGGCCTTTGTGCATCTCTCCCAAAAAGTGATGGAAGGACAGAAACACAAACTGTAGATTAAAAACTGCTTTGTGTAGAATTTTCAGCAGGTATACAAAAAGTAAAACCTTAATTTGACGCGTTTTAGTCACAAACCAAACAAACAAAATACAGCACAACCTCCAAAAAGCTGAATGTTGGCTGCTTTTTTTCTTTCAGTTTTGAACCAAACTGACTGCTCCTTGTGGCCAAATGTTAAAACACTGTCTGCTCGTCTCCATTTAAACCCATATAGGATTAAAGCAAAGGGGATTCTCTCTTCTGACTATTCCTCTAATCTCCTTAACAATATGTTGCTCCTCTCTATGTTGCTTCTCTCTCTCACTGAAATTCCAAACTAGATGACTGAACCTTCCAAATGTGTCAGCGTTTGTGGTGTACGTGTCACTGAAGCATTTGTGTAAAAGGAAACAAATTGCGAATAAACCAAAATGCCTTCCGCTTAATACTTCGCCACATAATGATTGATAAAATTTACGAAATACCAAACTGACAACTACTTTCTAATAAAATGGTGTATTAGCTATACATTAAATATAGCTTATATTTAACTCTATTTATATATTATAAATACAACCCTGTATGTGGCAAACACCAAATTAAATTCGAAGCATTCAAAATCCTCGTTTATAGCTTTGCAAAAAGAACTTTTGGAATTGTGAATTTTATTTATTTATTTATTTTTTAATGAATATTCCTGGAGGATGGCAGCAAAGGGACCAACAAAGGGAGCTGTGTTTATACACCTCTCTGCATTGAATCATTACTTATTATTAATCTCTGGCTCTCTTCCACATCATGTTTTTTGTTCTTTGTCTAACTGTCAAACCTCCCTGAGCCTAGTTCTTCCGGAGGTTTCTAATGGAATTATATGGCAGATAAAATGACAATTCAGTGCCAGATTTTTTATAGATTTTAGGCTTCAAAATGTCCAAAATCAAAGGGGGACATTCAATTTCTGTCTGAATGAAAATTTACCCATTTGTCTTTTCTTTGCATATATATTTACTGGTCCAACTTGTCTGGGTGGTGTTTCTGTTCGTGAGAGGAGTTCCAGGTTTCCATCCCCAGGGGTGGAGCCTTCAGCATCTCACCTGTTCCTTGTTTCCAGGGCAATCAGCAGGAGGGTTCTTAATCCAGCACTGCCTACCACTCGCTGCCAGTTCGTCCTACTACCATTGGTAATAACTAGGCCTCCTTGTGCTCCTCGGTCCGATTTTGAGCAACAACACCAAACAGTCTACTCACCAAAGTTTCATACCCACCTCGTTCTGTGCCCTGCCCCTGCCTGTCATGCCTCTCTTGTACCTCTCCTCCCTCTGGATCTCCTGGAACCTGGACTCCCACCTTTCATGAGTTCCATCTCTCCTCTGGACACTCTCACAGCTTCCCCCTCCTGTCCCAACTGGTTTTCACCTGCAAGTAAGCACGTCTCCCTCTGCAATACTAATTCACTTCTAGCCATTCTCTTATTTACTTGCCCAGTAACTCCTCTCTCCTCTGTTACAGAGTTTCCCGTCCCGTGCCCTCCTTGCGTTCCCTGTGCCCGAGCGTTTTCCCATTCTCGACCTATTACTTCTCCTGTCTAGTTTCTTGATTTAAATCCATGTTCTAGTCTGAGTTTTGTTTTTTGTGAATAAATCTTGTAAATAGTTCACACGCTTTCTTAAATCTGCTATTGGGTCCAAACTTCTCTTGAGCCTCCACTCTGTGACATTTACAACAAGGACATATGCAGTATATGCCAGGGAGACACTGTATAGCTCTGTATGTGTTGGGCTTCCTGCCATCGCAGCTTTAGGCATGAAATGAGTCAACACGCAGGCTCATCTGAATCCGTTACTGGTGCTGTGTTCATTCTGTTAGATGATGACAAAGGTCTGTATGATGAGATACACACTTTCTTCTTTGTTTGGTGTTATTTGTTTGTGACTTAAAAGTTGCATCAGTAACACTGAGCATGTTGTAGACTTTAAAATGACATCTGTCAGTCATCTAGTTCATACAGATGGAACATTGTGCTGCAACCTTCTTGGGAAAAGAGAGAATTGTGAGGCACTTGCAAACTCAAAAGAGAGTGTGAAGCAGCAGCTTTGTCTGTGCAAACACTTTGATGGTTTGTTTTATTTTGCTTTGTTTGTAAATGTTAAAGGTGACCTGTTATGCTAATTTCCAACCTCATATTTTTAGTTTGTATGATTCAACATTCAAAATAATCATTGTTTATTTTTGTCCTGGTGCAACTCCTTAGTTCATCCTCTGTCTGGAACAAGTCATTTTTAGCTTTTGATATTCTCTAATTCAACTTTCTTCTAATTGGGTATTTCTTGTAAACACAAAGTTTACCATTGGCAGCTGGTGGGTGGGCATTTGGTACTCTGGATATGATCGTATTAGGAATATTCAGAGTACTGACATCTTACAGAGCCACAAGTAAGCAAAAAGAAAAAAAAAGAAAGGAAACTAACACAGTAGATATTCTTCCTCATGGAGATTATTTACACAAATACTGACCTTTTGGTTAAGTTCCCCCTCTCGCCCCTGCGGGCAATCTATCTTTCAAGCTCAGGTCCTCTACAAGAGGCCTGGGAGCTTGAGGGTCCTGCGCAATATCTTAGCTTTTCCTAGGGCTGCGCTCTTGTGGACATAGATCTCGGATGTTGTTCCAGGGGTCTGCTAGACCCACTTGCCTAGCTTGGGAGTCATCGCACTTAGTGCTCCGATTACCACTGGGGCCACTGTTACCTTCACCCTCCACATCTTCCCGAGCTCTTCTCCGAGCCCTTGGTATTTCTCTGGCTTCTCGTGTTCCTTCTTCCTGATGTTGCCGTCATTCGGTATCGCTACATCTATCACTACGGCCGTCTTCTTCTGCTTGTCTACCACCACTATGTCCGGTTGGTTAGCCACCACCATTTTGTCTGTCTGTATCTGGAAGTCCCACAGGATCTTAGCTCGG
>VUQG01023664.1:58982-72782 GCA_015106755.1 Etia nguti
GACTCGAGAAAAATATATCACAACTTAGTCTTGGTGTTGAAAACTGAGGAGGACAGGAACTCCAAAACACTGATTTAAGTGATGTGTCTGATGCCCATTAAACCTATTGGCTTTAAGGTATTTTCTAAATGAAAAAAATGTTAAAAACGTAACTCTTGTTTAAGTCCTTTTTTTTTGGCTCTGGTCTGTGTGAATAGTAGTGCATCTTCTCACGCAATCTAGAATTTCCTCGATTCTTATACAGTGAGTAATGGCAGTTTCATAAGAGCCACAGGCATGAGTTCATCATCTTAACTGTCAGAAACAGATTACAGATGCCTTGGAGACATTGTTTAAAACTTACTTCATTGTTTGCTTGTTTTGGTAATTATCAGAAACGACTGCAGGTGGTAGGTATATTTATTCCTAACACAATAAAATGTTACCTTTCACTAAAACTACCTCATCACCTCAAACTGACCTTTGAGGTGACTTTGATTTGGACTGTTTGATTTGATTGAAGTAATAATTTATTGAAAATTTTCTTTTTAGGGAAGAAAAAAAAAAGAAAGGGACTACTGTATAGGTGCTGAATCTAATCCGAAGGATTTAGATCCATTGGTGTGAGTCAAATCGAGGAAGATGGTGGCTTTAGGGAATCCTGAAATTGTGAAACTATGTGTGTGTGTATATATATATATATATACACAGGGCTCTAGACTAACTCTTTGCCATGGTTGCACCGGTGCACCAGCACAAAAGTTAGGTGCACCCTAATTTTTCTACCGCATCACTTAACACCACAGTTCACAGTACATGTTCACTTTGTTTGTTTTTTCTAATTATCCATAGAGACAATATTGATTTGTAAATGATTAACTAACAATCTTGTCAACACAAAGTTCTTGAATTGGAGCAGTTCTACAAGAAAGATAAGTTACTGAAAAAGTGCTTGTGCTTAAAGTGCTTCACTGAGCTGAAATTTAAACTTAAAACTTCTCAACATATAATAAATAAAAAGAAAATCTAAATTAAAAGTGCCTCAAAGGCTTGAAACTGAACATCTTAATATTTGAACATCTGAACAGCTTGATATCTTATGGACTATCCTCCACTGCAGTCACATGCCCTTCAGATGGGCAACTCCTGTAATTTGGTCTTCTTGATCAATTTGAAATGTATTAGCACCAGTCACAAATGCACTATTGCCAGCCATGGTCTTTCCACACTCACAACAGTAAATGCAGTGCATCATGTTGTCAGCTTTACTGTATCTTAGACAGGGAAACTGGTCAAGCCACTCTCTTCAAAAAGTATACACTTTCCCCCTTTTACTTTCAGTGGGCTCTGCCTCCGAGTCGGTCGTATGTGGCTCATTATCTGATGCTGTCTCTGGACCAGCGTTAGACATAACCTGAGAGGTTGATGGCTCCATGTCAGAGCACTGGCTCTGAATTTCAGATGGATCAGGCCTTAACTTAACAAAAAAGTTATCAATTCTTCTTTTCATCTTTTCTCTTTACCCACAGCTACATCCACTTCTATCAGGCCTCTCACCTCTCTCTATCTGCCTGCACTTTCAAACGTACGCACATGTAGGCCTACAGGAATATCTGGATCACGGCCAATCAGAGAGGTCCCGCCCTTGACTATCTCTGATTGGTTTAGACCATGATATGGGCATAATGTGTATCTGTTGTTGACCACACAGAGACTTTCAGAGTTGCGGAGACTTTTTTTTTTTACCCAAACAGCTGGTTGCCTGTTGTGACCTAGAATATTTTTTAGTCGCACCATTGAGAAATTAGGTCATACTCTAGAGCCCTGATATGTAAAAATCCCCTTCCTCGCCTGTGGGCAATCTATCCTTCAAGCTCAGGTCCTCTACCAGAGGCCTGGGAGCTTGAGGGTCCTGCGCAGAATCTTAGCTGTTACTAGGACTGTGCTCTTTGCTACATCTATTACTACAGCCATCTTCTTCCGCTTGTCTACCACTACTATGTCCGGTTGGTTAGCCACCACCATTTTGTCTGTCTGTATCTGGAAGTCCCACAGGATCTTAGCTCGGCCATTCTCCACCACCCCAGGGGGCGTCTCCCATTTTGACCTCAGGACTTAGAGTCCATACTCGGCACAGATGTTTCTGTACACTATGCTGACGTGGTTATGGTGTTCCATGGATGCCCTGCCTGCTAGCATCTTGCACCTTGCTGTTCCTGTGCTGCCAGGATAAGTGCCTCTGTGCTGTTTTTCAGTCCAGCTTTGTCCAGTCACTGGTAGGACTTCTGGATGTCAGCCACTTCCTCTATCTGCCTGTGGTACATACCATGCATTGGCCTGTCCTCCTCTTTATCCTCTTTCTTGGGTTTCTGCTGCCTGAGGTATTAACTGAGCAAGCGGTCTGTTGGAGCCATCTTCTTGATGTATTTGTGGATATTCGTTATCTCATCCTGGACTGTGGTGCAGACACTCACCAGTCCCCGGCCTCCTTCCTTCCACTTAGCGTACAGCCTCAGGGTGCTGGACTTGGGGTGAAACCCTCCATGCATGGTAAGGTGCATGGTTTTATATATATATATATATATATATATATATATATATGTATATATATATATAAAAGACATCTGCAGCTAAGTCCTGTGAAAATTGTTGTGCCATATTGAGAAGTCAGGAACAATAAATGCACAAATTTTCCATGCTGTCGGAAAAAATGTATTAAAAATAAATTGTTTATGTATAACACAGACCTGTAGTATTTGTAATTAAATTACCTGTTATAGTTTCAAGAATAAAACATTATATTAACAAAAGGGACATACTCTGTCTAAGAAAAAGTCATTATTGATCAATATTTACATGTTTAACTATTTCTGGTCTATATGTAAATGTCCCTAACAGGGTGGAACACATTCAGAGGCCATGTTAAGAAAAACTACCTGTAATTACTATTTTATCTATCCCTGAGCTTGACCATAATGGATTTCATATAGTTAAACATGTCAGTATTGAAACAATAATAAAATATAAAACCTATATATGTATTTTTTTTCAAAAGTTATGAAGCTAAAATGTTGCAGCAAAAAGAGAATCACCCATTTATCAATGCTGCAGCTGGGCGAGCGATCAGCAGCTTCATCAATAATCTTCATCATATTTCTGCATGAAACCGACTTTATTGATCAGCTGATTTCACCTGGTTTGATCTACATACATATGCACCAGTCAGAGCTCCGAGTGCAGTATGGGTAATGATGTTTTTGAAGAGCTTCATCAGCACAAATTAAAGAGTCCTTGAACCCCACAGGAGGAGGAAAGGAGGAGGAGGGGGAGGAGGAGATAAGATAAACCTTTATTATTCCCAGGAGGGGGTGGAGAGGACGGGGTGGAGGGAGAGGAGGGTTGAGGCAGTTTTGTTCCTCCAGCGTTTGGCCGTCACTGATTCGTCAGGTTAAAGTCACCTGTTGTTGATTTACCACTAAATCAACAACAGTCTCCTAAAATTATAATGTGATGATCGTCTTAGTGGGTGGGGCCTTATGTGATATCATAACATTGTGATGTAATATCCTGTACGACAACATCAACAAAACATTTAGTCCAGTGAAAAAAGTTTGGTTGAAATTGATGAAGTCATTATGGGACATTGTGCCTGGGGGCGGGGTCAGCAGAAAGTGGCAGTGATCAGACCGAAGGTCAGCAGGTAAAGGTATGATGCCAGAGAGGAGGCGGAGTCCTCAGCGTTCTCCAGGCAGCCGTTCTTCTTCAGACACACCCTCTGCTCGCAGAATAAACCTGAAGACGGACGTGACATCATCAAGTTGTTCTGTGACATCATCACATCTCCCACCCCACCCACACCACCTGAGCTGTGTGTACCTGTGAAGTTTTCAGGACAGATGCAGCGCAGGAAGTCGACGCAGGTTCCTCCGTTCCGACAGACCAAACGCTCGCCGTCGCACACGTTCGCTGATGGCGAAAGATCATCGATCACCATGCAGCTCATCGATAACATGAGGCGCATTACATCCGCCCCTTCTGTGTACCTGTGCAGCCGGCCCCGCCTCCTCTCCAGGTGTATCCAGGTAAACAGGAGTCACAGCGCCTCCCCGTGGCTCCGTCTTTACACCGACAAAGACCCGAGTCCGAGCATCGAGGAGACACACTGCCGTCTGCGTGGCACTCGCACTCTGAGGACAGGCACGAGATCCAAACACATGTCTGTGTTATACCTTACATTTACAGTGTAAACAGGATTTATTCATTCAGTTTGCACAACGTCAGTCCGACTTTTACTGTTTTTACCTAACTTCGTTCTTACTTTTGTTTGCGTCGCTGTTGTAAATATAAAAATATACAAATTCCCGCGCTCTGTCACAGTATAAGGCCCTCACCCGTGGCGCTTTAACTGTGTTATTTGTTGTTTATTGTGGAGTGTACCATTTTCACTCTTTGTCATGCTGCTGTAACACAACAATTTCCCTTGTGGGATCAATAGAGTATCTATCTATTCACTAGCTGGGACCACATCCTCAGGTTGGACAGTGTTACGGCCCCGGCCATAATTTGGATCACGGTGTCTGGATTTTGTTCTGTGTTTGTGTCCTGGGCCTTTAAGAGTCTCTGCAGGTCCTTCCTGATTGGAGAGCTGGCAGCTGCTGATTGGTTCCATCAAGTGGCTGTTTTAAAAAATCCTCTCCAGCAGCAGACCATCCTTGGCCTCCAAACCATCCATGATAAACGTCCGTGGGTGACTTTAGAGAATCATTAAGTTTTGTATATAGGTTGTAGATACTTGTAAATGGGCACTGAAGCAGAACGGGTGAACTGCCTTATTATTTTCTGTACTTTTTTTCTCTTGTTTATTAAATCAGGGAGTTAGGGGTGGCGCTTGTCCTTTGTTTGGTTTTTGTTCCACCTTAACCTGTAAACTGGCTTCTGGATATGGCTTTGGGGACCAGGGTGGTGTCGCTTTCCTTTTAACCCCCATGTTGTGCTCCTGTACCCCCAGACCGGGACGTAACAGACAGCGTTTTTAGTAGATAATGGTGGCGTGAGCATGACTCGAGGCTGTGGTTTGGGGACTGGCAGCGGCTCCTGGGCAGATCCCCACATACTAACAAAAACGAGTACGAATAGCTTGTAGTGCTGGGGTGCGGCAGCGGGGTTGGTCATTTATAGACAGAGAACCGCAAGGGGCGTGTATGGAGGTGTGGTCCTGCTCCTTAAATTCAGATAAATGATCTCCAATCTACCTTTTAGGTCTGGCTCAGACGGGTTACTCACTGTGAGATATCAACATAAACTAACGTAATAAGACAACTTCTCACCTGTGGAACATTGTGCCGCCGTTTGGTGAGAATACACTTTGGTATTTTATAAAGTAAGAGCTCCTGAATAAGACGGTGTCTGTGTGAAGACATCTGAGGAGATTTTGTTTTTCAGTTTTACCCTAACCACAAAACCTTTTCTATCCTGTAAACCCCCCCCCCCCGTTCCATAGGAGGTGCTCTCAGGCTCATCCAGAGTGAACTGAGCTCTTTGGAGCTGTAGAATAAAACCTCTCGATGTGTTCGTCCTGGTTTTCATGAAGAGCTCAAGACCAGAGATATGATTCAACCTTTAGATGCTTTACAGGTTTCTAACTTTACATTGAACTCTGTGTGTGCGTTTGTGTGTGTGTTACAGACCAACACAGACGTTCTCGTCGGTCAGCGGAAGTGAGGCATTTCGGTAGTAACCAAGGCGACAGTACTGACAATTCTGCCCCCGCGTGTTGTGTTTACAGCTCACACATGTCACCACGTTGATGAAGTCGATGTAGCTGCAGCGGTTGGAGTGACCATTACACTCACAGTCTGAAGGAAACACACACACACACACACACACACACACACTTCTGTGTTTAAAGAAGAACCACCCACAGCCCCACCCCCACCCTCAGGACATTGAACACAGATTGATGACACAACATGAACTTTGATGGAGGAAACATTGTTTTATTAGTGCTCATCATGGCAGGTAGTGAAATAAAGGGGGAGGAGTCAGAGCAATGAGGGGCAGGGTCAGCGCCGATAGGAAGGAGTCGATGTCTAATTAAGTTTGTGAAGCAAAATTTCTGGACACCATCAGTCTATCTGGAGGTGGTTAGGGAAGGAGTCTATTTCAGTGCGAGGTCTGTTTGGCAGGTGGGGTCAGGTATAGGGTGGGATATGGACGTCTTACCCTGGAAGCTCACATAGGCAATTTTGGACAGCTGACTGAACTTTGGTCCTCCTGGAATCAGGATCTTCTGGGTCGCTTCAGACACAAACCAGGTGCGTAACCAGTAAGCATGGCGATATGAAGTCAGGGTCACCAATGCATTATCTACCAATCAGGGCTCAGCACAACATTTACTGGATCTATTAATCCTGTTAGGATTTTTACCATGGGGGTTACATTACTACTACCTGCCAGTAGGTGCCAGTACAGTGACTGCATTCTGTACCTTTCTTCTCATAGCCTTTGTCCTCTTTCTCCTTCACTCCTTCCGCTTTAGATTTTTCTTTAGTTTCCTCTTTGGCTTCAGGCACTGCTTGGTTCAACAAGGAAATGAAATACTTAATTTTTATGAGAATGTTTATGTTTTCCTGTTTTCTGTTTACATTTCTTCTAAAACACTAAAAACCTGCCATTAATGCTTCATTAGTAAATGGTTTCAAAAGTTGCATAAACCTACAATCTGCCCAGTGTCAGTGATCTGACCAATCATGCTGTGATGTAGAAATCTCTAAAGGTTCCACTTAATCACTGAAACTTTCAGCCATGGAAACAGTACCTTCCCAACAACTGAGAAACATCAATGTCAAAGAAAATGGTTTAAATAGTGGTGCAGTTAAACTAAACTCTAGTCTATACTGACAGATGGGACAGGTGCCAGCCCTAACAACCCTGGATGGATGGATGGATGGATGAAGTAATCTATTAACAACAAGGATACATTCTACACTAATATCTGTTTACTGGGAATCCTAATCTGTTGTTTTTGTACCTTTTTCCTTTTTTTCCTCTCTTGTCATTTCTTGTTTCGAGTCTTTCTTTTCCTCAAACTTCAACCCTCCTGATGGTTCAACAGATTCCTCTCCAGAAGACGTTCTTTCTTTTTTGGTTGCTGTAGAATCTACTGCAGGATTCTCACTGCCTGGAAAGGGATCCAGTGTTGGATCCACATTAGGAATGTTTCTGTATGGCACAGAAGAATCTGGTCCACTTGATTCTGATTTTTCATTTCCTGTCTCTCCTCTGCCTTTCTTTACTGGAAAAGATTCCTGTCCAGCACTGATAGAATTAGATCCAGGTGTTTCAATAAAGCCACGGGAATCACTTGAAACATTGCCAGGTTCAACTACAGGCATGGACTGAGAATCAGATCCTGAATCTTGTCCAGGGCCAACTGACTTTGGATTTTCTGGAACAGGGAAGGTAAAGTCAACAGGTGCTAAATCACCAGCAGGGTCAGACTGATCTATAGTAGCTGACTTTGCGTCTGATACAGGACCACCTCCATAGGGAGGCAACAAGGAGTCCTCAGGAATATCTGGAGCTGGAGGGGTAGCATCAGGAGGACGTACTTCTGGAGATGCCCCATCAGGAGAAGGTACATCAGGAGGAGGAAAATCTACTGAAGTATCTGGAGTCTTAGTGGATGGCACATCTGGAAGTACATCTGGAGAAGGTGGATCAGGAAAAGGTAGGTCAGGAGGAGATGTATCTGGAGGAAGTACATTACGAGAAGGTGGGTCGGGAAGAGGTACATCAGGAGCAGGTATGTCAGGAGGTGGTACTTCCAGAGGGAGATCAGGACAAGGAAGTTCTTGAGTAGGTACCTCAAGGAAAGATATACCACTAGGAGCTCCATCAGGAGCTGGAACATTGAGGGAAGATACAGCAGGAGGAGATGGTGCATCTGGAAACAGTACATCAAGGGTTGGAACAAAAGGAGCAAGCGTATCTGGAGATGATAGATCAAGAGGGGGTATTTCTGGTAGCTGTACATTATTAGTAGGTGTAACTGGAGATAATGCATCAGGAGAAGGTGTATCCGGAGATAGTACATCCAGTAAAACATCAGGAAAAATTACATCAGGAAGGGCTTCATTAAGAGCAGAAGGTATATTCACAGAGGGAGCTTCCAGTGGTAGATCTGGAGGAGGTACAGCCAGAGGAGGTATATCAGGACGAACAGAAATTCCATCACCTTTTGTTGTAAAGAGAGTATCTCCAGCCTGACTGATACGGACAGATCCAGTGGGGAGAAAGTCTTCAGATTTAGACCCGTCACCTGGGGAAAACTTTTCTGGCACGGTTGTTAGAGACAGAATTCCAACTGATGGTGCTGCGACAGTAGGTGACACAGTACTGGTCACCACTTTCGATATACCAGTCCCAGGCAAACCAAAGTCTGAAGTGGAGTTAGAGGGTGGACCCAGTGGGTCAGAGATAGACACCCCAGTGTCAGTACTGCTGCCTGGGACAGTGGGGGTGGTACTGGTAGGACGGCTGGTGGTACTGTCTAGTACTCTGGGAGGTGGTTTTTCTCCAGTCTTCAGACGTGGAGTGTTGGGTGGAGCTGTATCTGTTGTAGGTCCAGCTTTACTGAATGAGTCTGGAAAGGCAACAGAACCTGTAGTACTAATAGTACTACGGACAGCAGTAAAAACTACTGTACCAGTTGTGAGTGTTGAGGTAAAGTCAATACCAGTTACAGGAAGGTCAGCTGAATCACTACTACCAGTAAAGTAAATCACAGTACTAGAGTCAGTCATGTATATACTGGTACTTGAATTGCCTCCAGTATTAGTAGAAATATCCACTGAAACCATAAGAGGACTTTCTGTGCTGTTATCAGACATTAATGTGTACATGAATGTAGTCAAAGGAATGTCTGTGGGAGAAGTTGGGTCATTCAAAATCTTATCAGTCATGGGGTTAGTAGTACTCAAAGCTGTATAAGTATCAGTTTCAGTAGTACTGTCAGTTACAGTATAAGTGGTGGTAGTACTGTCACTGGTTGCTGAAGTAGTAGTAGTAGTAGTACTGTCATTTGGAGTACCAAAGTCAGTTATAGTATAAGTAGTGGTAGTACCGTCATTGGCAGTATTGGTAGTGTCAGCTGGGGTACCAAAGTCAGTTTTAGTAGGAACAGTAGTTGTACTAGTTCTGTCAGTTGTGGCTGTAGTAATGGCAACAGCAGTATTTGTGTCAGTTGGCGTCCTGCTCTCAGGTACAGTAGTAATGGTAGCAGTAGTAGTACTGTCAGTCACTCCATCTGATGAGGCAGGTCTATCAGATGCTTCAGAGTTAGAGTCACCACCTGCTGTCAGAGAAGAAGAGTTACGTCTCTTTAGTGAATCTTTTCTCTACAGATACCGACTGAAGTCTGCAGAACAGGGTACTGGGGCTTTCCAGTCTAACTCTCTGGCTGGAAAAACAAATTGGTGAGCTACTGGGTGTGTCCCACCATAAAGCCAGACCAGAAAAAAAGAATGAAAACAACTTCTTTTTACAGCTAAGAGACTCCAGGGAGGTTTTAATGAAAGGGAGTGCAATAAATGAACATTCTCATAACAGCCACACAGATGGTCAGGCTGACAGACTCCAGAGTAAACCACCTGCTCTCAAAGGCCTCCCTGGACACCAAAACCTGGTCGTAGTCGAACTGCAATCAACCCCCATCCCTCACGCAATCCCTAACCAACAACAGACAAATACAGAAACCATTTGAGTCATTAATCTTCTAGTCTTGATGCGTATTTTCTTCAAGTCCTAACTGTCTTTAAATCTGAAACTAAACCTCCTTCTCAGCACCCCAAATCACAACATGTTTATTTCTGTTCCCTAACAGCCTGAACAGCAGCGCTGTTTTAGAAATTATACAGATGTGTTCACACCGTTCACAGGTCAACATTAGTCACTGTGCAATGAGCCACAGCTCAGAGGCTCCTTTTTCAACTGAACTGGATCTCATCAAAGTTTGTACAGTTTGGGTTTCTTTTAGGCATCCTTAGCTCATCCTCAGTCACCTGATCTCTGCCATGGCCCATCACAGGCCCTGATCAACTAGCCTCTGGTCTGCTTGGATGGGGTTATTATCTCTGGTCCTGCCATCACAGGGTGCTGAGGCCATAACACTGGGTTTAGTTTGGAGTCTGTTAGAGCCCATCCAGCCACATCTCATCTCCTGTGATTGTAAGAAACACCCGGTCTGTGTCCTGCAGAGGCTTTATGGACACTAACAATTTCTAATGCAGCTAAATCCACAGACTGCTGGACAAATCCTCTCTTAGCCCAGACTGTTTCCACCCTGTCAGTGCCTTAGTCTCAGAAACTTTGAATCACGTTTGTCCCGAAGTTTGAGAATTCAGCTGCTGACTCCTCTGATCTACAAAAGTCAGTCACTAGCTGATCTACTGATCTATATATCTGTTGATCTAGTTCTTCTATTCAGTCAGTGTTGCATCTCCTAGGACAGTGTGTGTGTGTGTGTGTGTGTGTGTGTGTGTGTGTGTGTGTGTGTTGACTGGTAGATTAAACCGACTAACACAGATTAAGAGCACGAGCTGTTCATCTGTTAACTACATAATCAACATCCAAATTTTCCTTGTAGACTGCTATCATGTGACTGACGGGGATGATGTAATGTGAAGTGAATTTTAGCTGCTAACAGCTCCCATCAGAAAAGCTGCACAGAAACACATGGATGCTTAAAAGCGTAAAGTGCCATGATGCAACACAGACAGGCGAGCACACAGACAGTTAAGACAGCTAATCAGCTGAGCTGTACTTACTGGCTGCAGGTTCTGTTGCTTCACCTGAGAAGGACATGAATGGAAACAGGTGTAGAGTTTATATTGCTGTTTGGAGGTGCGTGTCTGTGTGGATGTGTAGGTACATACAGGCGTTGGCGGTGCCTTTGGGCAGGGGCAGGTATGATCCCGGTCTCCAGGTGCGAGATGTGAACTCTCGGCTGCAGCTCTGACAGTCCTGTCCAGCTGTATTGTGGTCACATTCACACTGCAGTGTCGCATCGCGCAGCGCACACTGAGATGCATGCAGGTTACACTTACACCTGAGAAACACATACAAAGAAGGGCTTACCCTCACCTGAATTTTCACCAACTTATACGAAACCTCCTGCTGAAACGAGACCACTAAGATGGACGCTGCTCCTTAAACCTGCATTCCTTCTAATGTCCAGCAGGGAGTGACTCCTCTTGACTGTAGAGGAGTCTGACTGGATAGAAATATACGAGCCTTCAGATCACCTGATCTCTGAGCTCAGTGAGTACTTTCAGGTCTGACTGAATAAAACAGTTTGTCCTGCTCTAAGCAGGCCAGGATTTAGGGCAGGGCTACAGTGTGACTGGTTAAGTTGCTTGTCATGTCAAGATGGTGACAGTGTTCAGCTTGACCAATGGATCATCTGTCCTCTGTATATGTCTAAACTTGCTGAAAATCCCCTGATTTCAGGGAAGCTTTAAAAGAAAATTCTTCTGAATGTAGTCCAATTTCTTTCCAAAATCTCAAATCCTAAACCTCTTGGCCTCCCTGCTCTGTTCTATCCCCTTAAGTGACTTTTTGAGATTGGCTGGAATGTTGGGGAATGCCTGATGATGATGATGGCTGGCTTTTGGCTCGTTTTGGTTACAATGTAGAGGTTGGTACATTGGTTGTTAACTCGTTTTAGCACTGAAATGGTACGTTAGTGTTTGTTTGTGGTTGTTTAGTTTGTTACCCTGTAGGGATGTTGGTCTTTGCAGGGCAAGGACGTGTTTGTCTCATTTGTGAATGTAGCTAGTTGTTGCTAAATTATAGTTTTAGATTATGGTAGGTCTTTTTTGGTTACCTGGCAAGTACATCAATGTTGGAAATAGCATAGAAGTATTTCAGCAGGTTGTCTCTCTGGACGTAGGTTCCTCCCAGTGCCGGGCGTAGGAGCCTCAGTCGGAGGTTGGTGAAAGTGAAGAAATCTCTGAGTCCCTTTGTGGTCTCCATCCGAGTGTACAGAGCATCCATGTTGATCAGCTTTGGACCGGCAAACACCCCGAACCGAGCTCGCACTTCAAACACCACAGCTTTCTCTTCCTGTTGGTGAGAAGTTTCAGATAACCACAATTAAATATAAGCTGTACAAATGTGTTCTGCATACAGTGCATATCATCATCGGTAGGGACCAGCATCAGGGTCCAGTTACAGACCTTAGCTCCGACCCAGCGGGAGTACTGCTCTGTGCAGATGACCCTGGTAATGTTACTTGGTGCTAAATCAGAGACTCGTTTGGGCGACATGCCGAAGGCCTCGAGACAGTCGTCGGCATAATACTGATACGGCTGCCAAGTGACACCTGAAACACAAACACTGATTATTTGACAGTTCACTGTATTTGTGACTTCCTGTTTCCTGGTTTCAGAATCATCTCCAGATAAAATCCATCTGTAAAAGCTTCATAAATGACTTTGTTAAATGAACCTTCACCCACATCCGTGGATCAGAGGAGACAAGGGTTTCTGACTAATACCCCTCAGACTCTGCACTCAACTTGTTACTCTTCAGTAAAGTTCATCAGCAGAATGTTTCTGGGAAATCTCTCAAACATTAGTCAGAACAGGTGTTTAACAGGTCTCCAGTCACCTTTGTCGATGGATTTCTCCAGCACCATGCTGGTTGGACGGCCATATTCAAAGGTAACAACAATGTCATCGACCACCTCCAGACTCTTGTTCCAGGTAAGGGTGATGTTGGCCAATAGGGGCTCAGGAAACCTGGACCATGTGATTGTCTGCCAGTAGGTGATGAGCCCACCCCTCTCCCTGTCTCCCATGAGCTGAGGAGGGTGAGACAGGTCTGGGCTGGAGGCATCACACTCATCGCTGCACAGGTACGGGTTCTCCTGAGGAAAAACCACATTAAGCACCAATGTTAAATAAAACACGAAGATGGGCTGTAAGTTTATATACAATCAAGAATGTCATTGTCATCTTAACATCTGTAACTCTCGTAACTCCTGTGAGTAATCAGTGATATTACAGTCATTTTGGTAATCCCTGGCATGGTGTCGCAGAAGCCCCTCGAAGAGAAAGGTTGATTGAGAGAAAAGAGAGTGAGTGAGTGAGTGTGATGGAACTCCACAGAAAACAGACATTTTATCAGGCATTTGTGTTCTTTTTACTGTGTTTTACTGGATGAACTCTGATTTTCTGCTTCTAAATTCAGATAAAACTGAGGTTATTGTACTCGCCCTTAAAAATCTTAGAGATATGGTATCTAGGGGGTGGCGACAATATGCTGCATAACAGAGAGCCCGGGTTTGAATCCAACATTAAATGAGTCAACACCCCTGAGTCATTCTAACTATCAGAAACCTCGAAGCACAGGCCGAGGGGGCGGCCGAGTTTGGCAGCAATTTTTCACACCAGCCTATCAATCAACCAAAGACCCAGACAGACTTTTAATTCATTTGAAAGCCTGATGCTCAGCCTTGTCCACCCCAGCCATAAAACTCAGAAACCAGTCTTACTTGTTATCATCTATCGTCCACCTGGGCCTTACACAGAGTTTCTGTCTGATTTCTCAGACTTTTTATCTGATTTAGTGCTCAGCTCAGATAAAATAATTATTGTGGGTGATTTTAACATTCATGTAGATGCTAAAAATGACAGCCTCAACATGGCATTTAATCTGTTATTAGACTCAATTGGGTTCTCTCAAAATGTAAAAGAACCCACCCACCACTTTAATCACACTCTAGATCTTGTTTTAACATATGACATAGAAACTGAACAT
>VUQG01023665.1:0-11119 GCA_015106755.1 Etia nguti
GATGGTGGTACCCAGGAACTTGAAGATCTCCACAGTCGACACCGGGCTGTCTGATATGGTGAGGGGGAGCAGTGTTGAGGGATGTCTCCTGAAGTCCACTGTCATCTCTACAGTCTTAAGCGTGTTCAGCTCCAGATTGTGCCGACTGCACCAGAGTACCAGCCGCTCAACTTCCTGCCGGTATGCAGACTCGTCACCATCCTGGACGAGGCCAATGACGGTGGTGTCGTCTGCAAACTTTAGGAGTTTAACAGCAGAGTTCTTGGAGGTGCAGTCATTAGTGTAGAGGGAGAACAATAGTGGTGAGAGGACACATTCATGAGGGGCACCAATACTGAGGGACCGAGTTTCAGAGGTCCCCCAGCCTCACTTGCTGCTTCCTCTCTGTCAGGAAGCTGGTGATCCACTGACAGGTAGCTGGTGACACGCTGAGCTGGGAGAGTTTGGAGGAGAGAAGTTCAGGCACGATATTGTTAAAAGCCGAACTAAAGTCTACAAACAGGACCCTGGCATAAGTTCCCGGGCGGTCGAGGTGTTGCAGGATGTAATGCAGCCCCATGTTCACTGCATCATCCACCGACCTGTTTGCCCGGTAGGCAAACTGCAGGGTGAAATTTCAGGGTGGGGGATAGGCAGCCCATCCAATCATCTGCCAAATTTCTGTTCGAAATACATGCCGTTTTCACCGTTTCCCGTTTCCAAAGATGACTTCCCAGATTTTTCTACTTAAAGGAAGAGATTTGCTCTTTCTGCATTTATTTGCAGTAGTTGGTCACTAGAGGACAATTCAGGGTCCAGCTGCCTAAGGTAACGGTCTACTATATTTACCAACCTGCCATATATCAATCAACCATTGCTTGCCTTAAAGTTGAGAAGAGTTCAACTCTGGAACCGGCCTACATTGCCAGCAGTTATTTTGCCCATTGTTGATGAAGGTCATTGACTTTCTGTGGTCTCTGGTCTCAACCCTGTGAATCTGTGTTGCAAAGACTAGCAGATTTCCCCACCCATAGTCTGTGTGGAAAATACCCTCTCCAAACACTCACTTACTAGTCACTAAGTGATTATTAAAGTGTGATGAGTATAACGAAAGGTAAGTGAATATACATATTTTCTTAGTAACCACTGGTTGCAAGATGATTGGTTACCAGTCACTGAGCCAGTACGACCAAGGCCTTAAATCATCTGTCCATTAGAATTTAGCTAAAAGCCCTTCCACGCCTCACAGAGCAGCTGTTGTGGCTCAGTCAGACTTGTGACTCAGTTTGCTTCTCATTTTTTCCCCCCAGGTGTTCAAAAGCTCTCAGAATGTTGAGTTATTGAGCCAAAAGCCTAGAACACTTACATCTACCATGCCTATCTCGATTTTCTGTCAGTGATCTTACAGTGCTGCCATTTAACTATTTATTAAATAAAGCATGTGAACAAAAACTTCCAGCCTAGTCAAAGTAACGATTCGCTAAATGCGATGACTCAAATGTATTCATTAGATTAGAAAAAAAGCTTTTTAAAGTTGCAAAGGTGAAAATCTTTCCGGCCTCCTTGTGAAACAATGACTAATTACTGGAGTTTTCTGGTTTATTTCAGCTTCAGTGATGCACACACAGTAATTAAAACGCCAGCTCAGAATGAATTGAGCAGGTGAAGAAGACTCGACAAAGATAACAGGATACACATTTAACCTCACAAACTCTTTTGTTGCTAATGATGTTTTTGCAGCAGTGAGCAGATTACAACAGCTTTCCAAAAATGAAACAGCTAAAGATTAAAAAGGCCCCTGAGTGCACGTCTTCACAGAGACTGCAACATTACTCTGAAGTTTGTGTTTTTATGATATAAAATGTGTGTTCGTTACTAAAGCTAAAGTAAGAGCAGTAGTTCACAAAAGGATAGTAAAACATGCTCAAAATGTCCTACTTTCAAAACAATCTGGGATCTGCACCAGAAATGAATCACTCCTTTCTTTGGCCCAGAGCCACCAGACTTCATTAAAGTTTTGAGATACTCTGCTAATTAGCAGCAGACAATGAAAGACACAATATGGAGAGGGGTGGAAGTGATTTTGTGCACAAATTAATTTCCTGGAGTCTTAATAAAGGCTAATATCAGCAAACAAATGTGTTCTTATTCCTGCTTGTTTGCCTTTCTGTCCACTCTCCCCTCACCTTTTTCTTCTTCTCTACCATCTGCCGTTTTCACTCCTATCGCACCATTTCCATTCTGAACTTTTCTGATAACAAACCAGGATTTTTTTTTTTCCTTTTACACTTCAGTGGACCAAGGCTGCAGTCCTTCCAAATTCAGCGTTATCTGTTGGTTAACTTTTATTTTTTTCTTGTCTCTGCTCGCTCCAGTCAGTGCCTTTATCTCTGATAGAGTAAGCCCAGGTTTCCCTCCAACAGTCTCACAGATTCAGACAAACCTTAGACATTTCTCTAAAACTAAATGTCAGATTGGCTCTTTGATGTTGCAGAGACTGATCTAGAGTGCTACTTGTGCTTACTTGTGAAGACAAAAATTAAACACTGATAATGTAATAAGTGCTGACCTTTTTAAAAATTTGAGAAATGCAATTCTGGCCACTCAATTATTTGAAACCAGGTGATCACATGGTCATTTGTGCATATATTATCTGAAGGCAGACATAAAAAGAGGCCCTACTCATAACTTTCTTATTAGAAACAGGAAGCAAATATCTTTAAGATGTTCTAGCATCTTGTTCAGTATAATTTGGAAATCTCTGAGTTTCTGCACTGATATCAATTTCTGTGATATCACAGAAACAGTGTCATGTCTTCATCGTTATTTTATACAAATTGATGGCAATTTGTGTTGGTGGATGTAATGTCAGTTTCATTTTGTGACAACAATGGCAGATGTAACACGCACTTTAACACCGTGACAGAGCAGAACAGGGTTACGGTCACTACCAGGACAACAGACTCAGTGGAGAGGCGGAAGAATGACATCGAGGACAGCCACAGCAGCGATCCGACTGCCTTCACATAGGAAAGCCAAAAGGTAACAGCTTTAGAGGGACTGAGATTAAAAATAAAAGTTTAACAAGGCTATATTAAGCTGCTTTATCCATCTAACCTCATTTACACATTTGAGCTTTAGAGGACTACTTATTTTCAAGCCCATGAAACAATTAAGTCCAATGAATTAAGCAAAGGAAAACGTCCGAACATCAGAGGATAAAGTCCAAGTGGGAGGAGGTTGGGGTAAATGGATGGGTTACCCAAACACTGCATTTTTATCCATGGTCAGTTTCTCCCACGTCTCACAGTTTTAAAGAATAAACATTATCATTTCACATTCTTAACTGTTTATTATATGAACTATTCTAATGCAGGTGATCTGACCCTATTAAAGCAGACATTAAAAAAAAAAAATTTTTTTTAAAATGAAATCCTTCTCCAAACGTATTTTCTCTTCATCTGTAAACCTTCAAGGAAAATGTTCATATATTTATCTTGTTTCTAAACTCTGCTTCACACTAAAAGTCTTGCATTGGTTTATTTAAAAATAGTCGAGTGTGAACCACTTAACTGAATATACATCATTCTGTGAAGTAAAGCTCAACAAATCCCAAAAAGCAACACAGGGAAAAAAATTAAGAGGAGCGGGCCATCAGTCATTTTTGTCATCATCATTCGTGCTTCAAGGCTCTCAGATATGCCGCTTTACATTTCTCCTTTCTCATTTATCTTTGTAAACCAAATACATTTATGAAGCAGCCTGGCAATCAGACAGACAACAAGCACATTTAAAGATGGAACTTTTAAGAGAAATTTTCACCATTTTCTGACAAACTCGAATGATTAACTGAAGCCGTAGTCAACAGACAGTACAAAAGAAAAAAGTGGGTACTGTGTTTTTTTGTTTTTTTTTAAACTTCTCCATTAGTATAAATCTCTCATTTTATCCCGTCTTTCAGTGAAAGACATTAGGCACTTTTAATGACTTAGAAACTTTAAAGAAAGTGTATCCACGAAACAGCGCTGAACACTGAAAATGTAAAGCGCAAAAAAAAAACAAACAAAAAAAAACAAAAACACTCCCAGAAAACAAAATCCAGTGGCACAGAGTTTATCGAACAAAGCTGATTCATTTTCCTTCACAGACCAAACAGAATCGTAAATTTATAAAATCTATATCACGTAGCCGCTTTGTAATTATAAAAACACTAAGGCTATAAATAACACAGTGCCTATCGACTATGTGTGTGCGTGAGAGAGAGAGATTGCTATGAACTTTTCAACTGTGTAACAGTGTGAGTGTTGACTAGCCCATTGGGAGAAAGAGAGAAGAATTGGTCATTTTCTCCGGCCTCTATCTGATCCATCGTCTTGAGAGGTGAAACTGGAGTTGCCTCACACACACATACATGCACAAGGAGCATGAAGTCAAAATCCAATTATTGAAGTAGCTGGAGGAAAAGGTTACTCCACTCTTTCTCCGTCTTTCTCTCATTTGCCACAATTCTGACTTTCCTTTAACTCCTTTCACACGTGTAGCCGTCTCATAACTCCTGTTAAAGCCTTGCTAAGTCAGATCTAGTTACTTTTTCTCAGTACCTTCAACATTACAAAGTAGTGATGTAGGATGTTGCAGGTGAGGGTTCCCGCCAATCACGATATCCCAGTCAGTAACCAGTGTCTGACTCGGCCATGAAGTTCAATTCAGAGTCAGCAAACTTAACAGTTCATCATTATTAAAACCTTTTTAGAGCTTGCTATCTTCATAACTATTACAAGATACATGCCATCGAATAACCAGGATGTAACGCAAGACAGCACCTTAGGTGCCCTTACTCACCTGTACACACCCATGTTTGACCGGCTATGTTTGACACACCTTTAAAATGTTGTGACTAGAATGAACAGTCTCAGCTTTGTGGCACTGACAAAATCTGTCTACAGTCAGACATAAACACATGTATCTTTGAGGTTGTTCCCTATACAGGGAACAGGTGGTTCCAGGACAATAATTTGCCGTGTGAGCCATATATGGACAGAAAGACCAAATGACAAGGTGAAACCAATACTGTACCAGTAATAGCTGTCAAGGCTAATTTTGAAGTAATATGAAATAAACTTAGATCCATGGATCCATTCATCCCACATTAGACCCCATCTAGCCTTAGATCCATCCATTGAGACATCCGTCTCTCCACCCATCCAAAGAGCCGTCCATCCATCTTTTTATCCAGCCTCAGCTTATCTCTAGAATAATCCCACATCCATATAATACAATTTTGGTGCTACAAAAACAAAAGACGCACCTAAACAGAGCTCTAGAGCCTATAAAGCATTGGGATTTATGACTCTCTTTAAGAGCCAATGAAGACCTTTCACTTTTTTTAAACCATATCTGACACATTTTATGAACTAATTAGATTTCTCTACATTCATCTTAAAGCCCAGATCCCCTCTGTTTTCAAACAGCCCATTCAGAAGCTATTTAGAGCCCATCTGACCACCTACTATCTAATAATGCCTATTAGAAACGTATAATGTCTTTTTATTACAAACATGCACCTTTCCCATGATTACTGACGTCACCTGAACTGTCAAACTACATACTGGTCTGAAAACTAGATCAGGACCCTAGTCTGGAGGCTTTAGAGTGTATTTTCCAAACGTAGGCCACCCACCCCCAACAAAGTCAAAAAATGTTATCAAACCAGAGGCTGTCATCTTATCTTTAACAAGGCTCACGAATAGAAAAAGAAAGACTGGCCCCAGAACCAAATTCCAGGTCAGTACAGAGGGTGGCTTGTCTATGATAAAGATCCCCAGGAGACTTGACTTGACTTTCAGATGTGATCTACAACAGCAAAAGCTTGTATTTTCAAACTTCAGATAATTTGGCAGATCTTCAGTGCAGCACAGAACAAACCAAACCTCAGCCTAAACCACCTCAACGAGCTGATGTTGGTCCACGTGAAATTTATGACTTCATGAGGCCTACTTTTATTTTAAGAGCTATATACACTGTTTTCTCACTACAAAAATGGCCAGAAATCTATTTGCGACTGACCGAGTGAAAGAAATAATAGGATTCGGCCATTTGTAGTGAAGTGCCATCTCATATGAAAGTGCCGAGGTAGACCTGGACCATACTGACGAAATCAAATAAGCGCAGACAAGAAGTGCACCACAGAACAATTCTACAATAACTTTCCAATCAATCAAACTGGATCATTCGTCGTATCAGAGGTGGGCAGCACGTGAGATTTTTAATAAAAGTATAAAACCAGCTCTGTGCATCGGTTTCATCTCACATCCCAAAGGTGTTCTGATTTAATTTACTTTCCATCACCTTTCTCTTCTTCACCCTCTACTTACCCTTTCTCGGCCTGCAACCTTATCTTTCCGTCTAATATACTCCCATTCTCTTCGCCGTTTTCTCTCCTTTTCACCCGGTCGAACTTTCATACGTATTCATTCTGGGTTTAATTTCAGCTCGTCTCATACCTGTCCTTGCCCTTTCTTTCCATCTCGCCCCTTTTCACTATCGCTCACCATCTTTCCCACTCGCTTTCTGAATCTCATTCCAACCGCTCTTCCTCCTCCCTCATCCTTTCCCAGCTTAGCTTGTATGAAACATGGCGAGGCGTGGTGATAGGGATGGGTGATAAGAAGGTGATAGACAAGTCAGATGGAAAGATAAGGAGGAGGAGGAGAAGGTGGAGGAGATTGTTTTTCTGTGTTAGTATCAGGAAAGGATCAGGATAAGAGACAACCATTCCATTATGATATGCCACATAAATTGTTCTGGACTCATATACACTATTTTTCAACTCTTCAGCCATTATATACACTGCCCAGAGGCTTTAATATGCAAATTATACATCCATATTTGTCTGCTTTCGTAATGCTCATTGTTTTTAAAGCAGGCCTGCAAATATTAGCAGCAGTGTACAACTTCAAGAAGAGCGTTTTCCTGTTTTTATAAACTTCCATGAAAGCATTTCCAGTAAGAACCAGGACACCACCAAATTACTCCATTCTAATCTCAGTCTAGGACACTTTCTTCTAACATCCAAACCAAAACTGAGCATGCTCAGTGATGTTTTTCCCCCTCCTCCCACAAGTGCTGGAGCATAGCTCACAAATCCTCTTACAGTAAGAGGAAAACAAATTACCACACTGGCCATGTTAACGTGTCTGAAAAGCCATTTCACATCATCAAGGACCACTTTTAAAAGCTAATTCTTTATTGATCAGTGTGAGACTGAGGTTTGGCAAAGATTTGTACCTTTAGCTATAAATTAGGAAGATTATCTCTTGTGCTTCAGAGTTGCCCCTCATTTTCTGGAGGCTGTTTTTGTATATACTATTTCATCTACACTCACCAGCCACTTTGTTAGGTACGCCTGTTCAGCTGCTGATTAACACAAATATGGCAGCAGGAACTTATTCAGGCATGTAGACACTGTCAAGATGACCTGCCAAAGTTCAGACCAAGCATCAAAATGGAGAAGAACGGCGATTTAAGTGACCTTGAACCACAGCATGGTTGTTGGCATAGTGATGGCTGGTATGAATATTTCAAAAAATGCTGATCTGATGGGATTTTTCCACAAACCATCTCTATGGTTTACAGAGAATGGTCAGAAAAAGAGAAAATATACATTGAGTGGCAATTTTGATAATGACCAGCACTTCAATTAACCACTGATTACAGCTAAGGTATGTAGAAGAGCATCTCGCCAGGTGCCACTCCTGTCAGCTTAGAGCAGGAAACTGAGGCTACAGTTCACCGAGTTCACCAAAAAATGACAGCAGCAGATTGGAAAGATGTTGACTCGTCTGATGAGTCTCAATTTCTGCTGCGACATTCTGACGTTAGGGTCAAAAATTGACATAAATGTCATGAAAGCGTCCTGCCTTGTATCAACAGTTCAGGCTGGTGGTGGTGGTGTAATGATGTAGATGTTTTCTTGGCACAATTTGAACCCTTTAGTACCAACTCACTATTGTATAAGCGACACCCCCTACCTGAGAACTGTTGCTGATCATGTCCATACCTTTATGAGCAAAGTGTACTATCTTCTGAAGGCGGGTTCCAGCAGGATAACGCTCCACGTCACAAAACTGAAATAATTTCAAACTCGTTTCTTGAACATGACAATGAGTTCACCGTGCTCAGATGGCCCCAACAGTCACCAGATGCCAATCCAATAAGGACATACTGGAATGAATAATTCACGTCAATTTTTGTGCAGCTTTTTTTCTTTTTTTTAAAAACAGAAAAAGTACTGAAAAAGATTTCTACACGTGCATCAGTAACTCCAATAGCATTTTGGTGAGTGTATGAAATTTGTATCCATTTTCATCACTACATCCACGTTAATAAAGGTCAAATATCCTCCTTGTTAACAAGGATGAAGACTCCGACAGTGCCAACTGCCAAAAACGTCCTATTTTGTTCTGGAGTAAGGAAATCTTCGAGGAGGTCAAAATCTCAGAAAGGAATGTGACTCACACCGCCCATAACAACACCACTTTTATAGGCCTGGCGCGACGATAAAGTGTTTTAATGTGCATACCACAGCCTCAATACATGAATCACACTTCTCCTGAAGTGGTCGAGTCATGCAGACCTAACCAGAAGATCTGCTATTACGACATCTAAAAGACATAATTACATCTGTAAATGCAATCCAAAACACCAGATCCTATTTTTCCACACCATTCATAAATACATGTTCCTTCGTGCTGCAGAAGGAGTGAATTAACATATTTTTGTGCCATCTGCAGCTGCAATTGTATGAAATCTTTTATCCAACAACTAATCAGATTAAAGGCTGTGCAAGAATAAATAAATGCCTTTCTGAAAGACATTCAACAGATGAATATTTATCATGTAAAGCTCTTGTTTTAATTACTTTTTTTTTTTTTTTTAACTCTTTTTGGATGAGCACACATGTTGTCTAATAGCAGTATTCCCATGGGGGTTTCCAGGAGATTACAGATCATTACAGGAGATGCAGGTGACACATCTTGTTCTGTGTAACAAACATAACCATTTTTTCTGATTAACAGTAAACCGGTTACAGAGCCAGAGGCAGGAATAGCTAATGTGGAAACCCTGTTTTTATCACTTTAATTCAAAAACCGGCTTATGTAACTGCTGCCTGTGTCGATTTTATGGGTGTGTTTTGATGTCAACATTTCAATAAAGGAATTGTGTTGACCTTGATGAGATTGGATGGATAAATGAAAATCGAGCAAATTAAATTCAAGTTAATGTCACATTGTTTTTCCTCAGAAACCCTTTTTTAATATATATTTTGTCCTGTTTGTGTTGGTCCCATTTTACCTTTTATTATACATGAAGAGAAGCATTTTGAACCTCTTTGATCCAAACACTTGTTTGGAGGATTTTATTTTTCTGTGTCTCTCTGGCACAACACAAGGCTAAAATCAGATACAAGCAGAGATGTAAAACGCAATGAACCATCACATAAAGTGTTTTGAGCTCTCCTAAAGTTTATCCTCACATTGTTGAGCTAATCTAGAGACAAATTTAACAAAAATAACTTCAAAATATAGGACATTCACAGCTGAGCTAATCTATTTTAGCATCTTTCATTCACAGCTGAGCTAATCTATTTTAGCATCTTTCAGCTCGTTCTTTGCTTTTCCTGCCCATAACGTCACTGGCACGATTCAGTAAAAGTGCAAACCTCCAGGTTTTGAGAAATTAGCAATCACAGAAGTGCCAGAATCTGCAGTTCCTCAAATGGCCACTTGAGGCTGGCTCCCTTTTTAAAACTGCCCAGCTTTAGAGCAGAATAAATAAATATTCTTGCAACCTGTTGCAAAAAAAACCAAGCTGGTCTCTATGGCCAACATCCTCCTTAATAACAACGAGTTATGACTTAAACTGTTTAAACTCACCAGTTCACATTGCTTTAATGCTTTGATCAACACGTGCAAACACAGGCTGCTGTAGCTACAACCTTTTTATAATTGCTTTGCTTGCTAACAGATCGCTACTGGTTGCATGGAGGACAGCGACTTGTCTGCAAACACTGGGGCGCTACTCAACGATCCAGAAAGTTACAATTTTGCCTAATCGATGCAACAAAGTGTTTTAAAAAGGCACAACTTTTATTTTGTAGGTGAACGGTCTGCAGTTGGTCTCGCACTTTTCACAGTTTCACTTCTGCTCAGCAACATGGCGAGTGTTTGCGGACAATTCGGCATCTTCCATGCAAAGTATGGGCAAGCGCTGCAATCTGCTAGCTATCAGTTTCACCTAATCACTGCTGGCAACCACTTGCCAACCAGTTGGGGAAGATGCATTACTCCTAGTGAATGGCCTAGCTGACCACTAAGAACTTCTGGCTCCTAAAAACATGCCTCAAAAGCCTCAAAACAAGATTTTGCAAAGCAGCGGTTGATGATGTCACACTCAGCACCAAACATTGGACACAAATGTTCACCAAACAGGCAGCTGTTTCCCCCCATACAGTGACGGTGACCAACTATGGCTAAGAGTGGAATTAAATGCATCAGGTGGCCAGAAAAACAGCTCGAAATCTTCTTGTCTGACGGATGTGCAGAGAGTTAACTGCCATTCGATGAACTGTAAGTCAAACACAAAAGCCAGAGAAAAGGTCCGTGCTGTTGGCGGTAGCTTTTATTCGTCGGGTTAATGAATGAAGGACGTTTCTTTTCAGTTCAGATGGAAGTTAGAATTGCAACGAGGAGACTGGGTCAGGGAAAACCATTTGAGCTCAATATGTCAATGTGAAAAAAATAAAGCCGCAACAGATGGTGTCAACAAGCAGAGCGCTGCCATATTGACTCAACTAAAAGATGATTTGTGAAAATTCAAAGCATGATGCGCTTCAAATGAGATAATCAGAAAAAAACAAAAACACAAAAACAAATATGCACTCAGAGCCAAGCTATTTATTATTTTTCCTTGATGACAAGAATATCTGGTTTCATTGATAATAGCGCAGAAATATTCCTGTTATGCTGCAATGCAGATTAGATCTTTCCTTTCTCTGACTTCCATTAAACTTGCTCTGTGGGGATTCATCTCACTCAATTGATTTGAGTTGATGGGTGAGCTTTTTGAATTACGAAAAAAA
>VUQG01023665.1:14600-30442 GCA_015106755.1 Etia nguti
TTGGTGGGAACCCCCCCCCCCCCCCCCTTACATTTGCCAGATTTTCAGGCCTCCGCAGGAATACTTCCACTCTGCCACTTTTCTGATAAAGTTCAAGGGAAAGTTTTCCTTTTTCCGATGCCCTTATTTCCCTCCAGTTTCCCCACTTAACAGCCGATGAGCGTGTGTTTGTGTGCACACATGTGTGTGTTTGGGCAGTTTCCTGGCCCCCATAAGGGCTCCTAATGACCAATTTACATAATTAACACACTGAGGCATGGCAGGCTGCCTCTGCCTCAGTGACACACAAACACAGTCGGGTTCAGTGTTAGTGAAGTTGAATGAAAGCCAAAAACTCTTTCCTCCATTCTTGGCTTTCATTCCTTCATTCACTCAGAGCTCTCTCTTTCTCCCTCTCTCGATGCAAATATTTAATAGCACGCCGCACTCGTGTTGGTCCCAAGGTGCACGTTTAGTGTTTAAAAGCAGGAAAATAAAGTCTTTTTAACCCCGTCACTGACTGTGAAAGAAACATGGCAAAAAAACAAACTGTTTTAAGCCAGTGAAAGGAAATAAAGTGCTCAGGATGATGATAAAGCAGACGTTATAATTAGCAGGAAGAGGTCAGTATTAAAAAAAAAAAAAACCTAAAACATTTTAATTAACAAAACACTGTATTAAAAATGATTCTTTACACATTGATATACAGTATATTTATCTTTTATTAAAAAACCAAAACATCTCAGTGGCTTAGATTCCTTGGAAAACCAAACTGACTCTGGCACACTTACTGGAAAAAAAAAATAAAAAATAAAAAAAAAGAAGCGACACCATTTAGGGAAAACAGAAAAAACAGCTTTAGCTGAAGAAATTTGACTTCAGTGCATAAAACACACTTTAAATTTATTTGTGGTTATTAGGTAAGCTGTGGGTTTCCAGTAAACCCTCTGTGGCCTTTATTCAAACCATGTCACCACATGATGATTCACAGAAATTAATTCTCAACTGGTGAAACAATGAAAATGGAAATGAGCTGGGGGGTGGGGGGCTAGGTGAATGGAGCACTTATCTTTAGACTGCAGGCCATCGTATCTTCAAACATTTCATACCAACGCCAAACAGAAAGGCCTCAGCCAATCAGAAAGTTTGAACCTGACCTTCTTACGGTGACATCACAACGCTAATCAATGCTCAAAGATATACACATCGTCTAATGTGCTTGTTTTGGAGTTTTTGATCAAGTTTTCATGTCAGCCTTTTAACACATAAAAATATAACAAGCTTTTGTCCAGAGCGGGCAATCACATTCAAAGATCCATCCATCCACCCCAATCTCCTCCCTCGTTTGTAGCTCCGCAGTGATGTCACCTTCCATCCTGCTTCAGTCTCATCACATTTACTGCATCCAATGAATAGCTGAAAATGGGTGGACATTTTATTATGGAGGACCGTTTCATGCTAACAACTGCACAGGTGAAACTGTCACAAAAAACTCTTAGAAGGATCAAAAATAATGCTGTAAGACACAAAAACTTTAGTTTATTTAACATCCATTGAGGTTTCAAGGTTTGTTCATTGCTTTTTAAAATATTTCTTTGTTTTTGGACATGAATTTTCTCAGAAATTATACACCCAGCAGCCACTTTTGTTAGGTACACCTGCTTAACTGGGGGTAAAGAGGGGAAATATATTGAGCTAAAGAATCCTGCACACATCCACCCTCTCCTCATCAGCTCTGTGCATATTTAAATGCCACCGTGCCAGGCAGACTAAATCAAACAGGATTAGATGGACAAGACTTATTAATCCACCCCAGACAGCGAAAGGCTAAATCCATAATAAAGATTAGTTATAAAAACCTAATCTACACAACCCGATCAGTCCGACTGGTGGCTGGACAGAAGCAAATAAATACGGTTTCCAGACTAAAAGCGAATATTTAGAAAACTATTCTCGCTGTCTGTGATTAAGCACTGTTAGTTTTGGAGACAAGTTTTCCACCGCTCGCAGGAATGAAGTGTTTCATATTTATTTGGCAACATCATCGAGTCGTTATGGCTCCTTGTCGTCAAGCTTTGTGTCAAATCTAAGGATAGAATCACAAGATCCAGGCAGCATCTCCACCACAGCTGGTAGACTGAAATCTGAAAATGAAGTTTTCTGGCACAAAGTCTTTCTGGCCCTGAGGGCAAAGTGTTTCCACTCAAGTATAAATAGCAGAGTGGTGGCTAACTGTGAACCCAGACCGTGCCTCTCAGACATAGCTCCTGGCTGTGCTGGCATTAGCAAGCCTGATAAGTAGGAGAAAAACAACAACAACAAAAAAAATTGTGCATAACTAAGATTTATTTCTCTGCAGTGGCAGTAAATACTACGCGGGCCTGCTGATAACTGTGCTGCATTCAGAGCTTAACAAGATATTTAGGGCTGAAGAACAGCAGCATTTGCCGTGATGAACAGCAGGGCAGCTTTTGACTCTCGCACGGACACACAAACCTTCTCACAGAGGAGCTGGGGCTCAGGTACCCACATAGGGCCGCTCTCAAAGGGCCAAAAATGCTCTTTCATGATGGAAAAAGCTTCACAACATGCTCGACCTTTCCAGGACAGACACACAGAGTCTGAAAGAAAATTCTTGGGATTTTTAGCTCCGACTCCAGTTTCATCCCGAATCAACCTCTTATACGCTCATTAAGCACTCATCAAGCAATGACACTCAGAAAACTGACATTTTAGACACGCACTGATCATTTCTGCTTTATCACTGAGTGCCGTTCAGTCATGTAAAGGTTATTTTTGCAACAGTCCAATGTATGCCATTGCATTTCAGGGGATAAATCCAATGCATGCATAAGGTATGAATACAGTTTATCTCAGCGTTTAAACATTACATGGATCATCCAAACATCCTGATGCATCTCTCAGGTCCTGTGTCAGGTCTTTGCTGGATTTTTTTTTTCTATTTTGTAAGGACATGACTTTCAAATACCATTTTAAACACACCACTTCTTCTTTTGTCCTCCACTTGTCCAGTTTCCTAAAATTCTTTAAGGACGCACTGCACGCTGATCCTGATATTCCAAGTTTTTCACTAATAGTGCTTTGGGAATCAAGCTTTTAGCTTTGCCATTTTTTGGCAAAGCTAAATTTTTTGGCTCTTTGAATGCAAAATATAAAAAGGTATGTGTGGGTGGCTGCAGACTTTTGCACAGTACTGTAAATCTGGAATGGTAATATTCCAGACATGTGCAACATGACTAAGTCACAGAGGAAACTGCACACTCATCAACAACATATCAATCACAGAGGTAGAGACACCCTACAGTAAAACCTGCTTCATTGTCCTTTTTGACCCTTATGGGGGCTGTAATTCACAAAATGATCATGTTGGATTCAACAAGATGCAACTGAGCCCATGCCTACTGAGGCAGCAGATTTATAGAGCCAAAAGATCCTTTTCCATAGACTTTTAGAATAGTTGCCCCCTACTGGTCATTAAAAAGAATTCATCTAAAAGGCAAAGGCCTTCACATAAATGTTCATACCCATAAGCTAAAGCCATGTTTTGCAAAAGTCTGGTCAAAAGAAAGAGAGAGAACTCCCAATATGTATGCCCTCTAGCAGCCAAAAAACATCCATGCGAGGTCACAAAGCAGCACAGGTGCCTGAAAACATTCAGTGAGGCTGCGTTTAAACGATGACATCTTCCAAAATAGCGTCACGTGCACACGCTGACAGCTGTCGTTATACGGGGAAAATAATGAATGTCTACCCGCAACAGTTATCTTAATTATTATCCCTCCAATACCTCAATTAAAGACCTGCATTTCATCTTCCTTGTCATTTTTCAAAACCTAATCACGACTTTAATCTACTGCTTCAACTCCATTTTGTTTTTGTTCTTCCTTTGCATTCAGATCAGGCCTCCATCATAATTTCCTCAGACTGATAGTTTATGAAAAGAGAAACTACACCGAGGCTACGCCAATGCAAATACAATTTAATGTGAAGAAAAGAGGGAATGCTAATTCACCTGGGAGGACTGAGAGGGTGTGTGTGGTTGTGTGTGTGTCTGTGTTCGTCTGTGTGTGAGAGAGACTCTCACAGTGAGGGGTGTGTCTGGTGTTGTATTTCCTATCTGTATTCTGAATAGCGAGTCCAAGAACACACTTGACTGCAGTAATGAGGTACTTTCAGTAGTGTGTGTGTGTGTGTGTGTGTGTGTGTGTGTGTGTGTGTGTGTGTGTGTGTGTGTGTGTGTGTGTGTGTGTGCGTACACATACACAAAAATTAGTGTTCAAAGATGAGTTTTTAAAGAGTTTATGAACTTATCTGATCCAGTGTATCCCTGGTTCTCAGGAGGATAATGTTTGATAGAAAAAAAGTAGAATATTAAAACATTTCTGTATATGTAGATGCAACAAAGTGGCAGTTTGAAGAAAAAAAAACCAACAATGTTAAATGGCCGTCTGTATGGCAGTACTGTAGAAGGACCAAACACTCAAAACAGATTTATTAGCTTATTGCTGACCCCTGTACCTGTATATGTGAGTAAAAGGATGGAGAAAAAGAGAGAGGCCAAGGTCAGGTTTAACAGGGTCAAGTTCAGTCCATCTCCCTGCTGCATTGCATTATGCAGTCAGCTGACTGAATTAGCATGACAACCCAATTTAACAACCCTCTTTTTCCCAGTTCACTACTATAATACACACACACGCACGCACACATGCACGCACGCACACAGACACAGACACACACAGACGTGTGTGTCTGTGTCTGTGTGTGTGTGTCCGCATGTGAGAATAGTGGGTTTATTTCATAGAATTTTGCAGAATTACACAATAAGGCCATTACCAGTGTTTAACAAACAAAATATATATTATTGAGCTAAGTGAAGTATAGTGAAGTCCTCATATAAGGACACAGGTTCTCAGGAAGTGAAAGTTACCTAAAGTCCTCTTTAAATTTCGTCCCTATCATTAAAATATTATGTTTTTCATTAAAAAATTGTTGACTGACTACAGTGTACAGTTTAAGTTTAAGTTTAAGTTTACTGAACATTGTTTTCCAATATACAGTAACCAGGTTTCATTTGGTAAATGATTTTACTGACTCAGCACTTTGTTTTTGAACACTCAAGCGTCTCCTTTTGCGTGCATGTTAAATGAAACAGGTCAGTGCACTGCCATTTAGTCATCAGTGCTGTCAGTATGAGCAAGAACTAATTCTGTTCACCAGAGGAAATATACTAGTGAGATGTTCTGGTTATCAAAGAATATTGAACTGGAATCCATGGGAGAAGTAGAAGTGTGAGGAGCCACAACCTTTTTGAAACCTTGTTTTGGGACAAAGTAAACAATTTTATTAGGTGTTTTTTTTTATATGAATCATTTTTATGTCCTAATGTTATAAGGTCAAAATAATTGTCCAAATCAGCATCTGGGCAAGAAGTTTCTGATATGCATGCTTTGCTTCTGTATTATCTGTGATTTATATTCTGCATGCCTAAAATGCTTGAAGAAGGATGAGATTTCCACAGCTTTTGTTTCAGTGTTATAATTTAATCTAATTAGATTTTACCTCTCCAAGCACTTAAGATTATGCTTTTATCAGAATCAAATAATGTACGCATCTCTTTACCTATGACCTTCAGGTCAGCGCAACAACTGTGACTAGAAAACCAGATCACCCTGTTAAATATGTTATTGAGTCAGACTTAAAAAAAATCCATCGTGTTTGAAATGGCAATGAAATAGTACCAATAATAAAAGATTTGAATACATCATTCAATGCAAGTCAAGAGTAACATTTGTTTATTTTAGCCCAGCGTTAGCCTGTGGGCTTACAAGCGTGTGTGGAATGTCCCTTTAAATTATTCAAAGACCAATCAGGTGTCTTTTTCTCCCCTGATCTAAAGATGGGTATCAGAGGTCATGCATTCTTCCTTCCAGGGTCACCTTTCCCTCTTTTCCTTTTAGCACTGACACTCTCACAAACTTTCGCTCCCTATCTCTTTCACTAATGTTATATAGGTCATTGTCATGGTCACATGGTGCTACATATGTTCATGCACGAGGACATTAGAACCAAAGCAGCTGTGTGCATATACATGTGCACACATGGCACGCTCGTATGTATGCACAGAGCCATACACACAAACACGGTCTAGGCCATCCTTTCTCTCCCACAGTGAGCTCCATTGTGCGTGTGTCAGGACATTGTTCATTCTCTTCAGTGTTTCCATGAATACCTTCTGACCTTCTCATAGACTGCAAGGATGTGAGGCATTATTGCTCTTCATGCAACTTGCTTTGGTGTTGTAGCCACAATGAGTAACAAAGGTACCTGACAGACTGTGAAAAGACTGAAGGGAGACAGGGAGGAGGTAACAGTCCTGGAGTTTTCAGCTTCCTCTTAATGTAAAATGTGTGAATTTATATTTTACATTATTATTTAATGCTGTGTCACAAGATACTCATAAAAAATTGGTGATAGATGCATAATGTAAACTTATGGACAATGTAAACATTGCTTGAAGCTTTCTTCTGCAAATGTAGCACACAAATAACTTTGTGTATGGCTGTATTTTTGTTGATACTTTCATGACTGAGTGCTTGCTTATATGCATACAAGTATGTACAGTTTCTTGCAGTTACATGTACATACTTTTGCATAATACAAGTGACTGCTGCTTTTGTGAGAGCTACATGCAGCATGTGTGTCTGTGTATGCATGCTCACCGCTGGGGGCTTGTTGTCAGAGCTTCTCTCGACTGGCCAATTAATTATGATGGCCTACTTATGATGTGTAATGGGATGATTTATTAGTAAACACACAAACAGAGCAGGGACACAGACAGTCAGGTAGCAGTACTGCATTCTGTGGTCTGGGATCATATACTGGGGCAAGATCAGAAGCCACCTCTGGCAGTGTCCTACTGCATCAGAGCGCAGATTACTGCATATTAGAGGAGCCGTGCATCTTCAGAAAAAGTAGTCCGTGGGACTGCGTAGATGTACAAGCTGCCAAATTTGCATGGTATGCATCCTTTTTCTTTATGGGAAACTAGAAAAAAATTGGTTGTCCCTCAAGAGCCCTGTTTCACTCCCATTTTGTCACACGGCAAAATGTTTTCTGCTTATGTCATCACTCTACTGAAACCAGTCACCTTTCTGACAACTAACTTGAATGAAAAGCAAGTTATAAGAAGTTGGTCTTCTAACAAGTGGTTACAAACTACAAACCTTCCTAAACCTAATGGAGTAGTTCTTAATAATTAGTAGTTCTTAGTAATTACAAAAAAAAGCAGGCCTACATGGGACTCAGTCTTCCACCTTTTAAGTTAAAAAATATAACTGAAAAGGTAAAACGTTAAAATAGGAGGTTTTTTACCAAGTATTTCCTCATAGTCTCTATCTCCATATTCTCTCTTATTGGTCTGATTTAATGCGATTACGTTCTCACACGTAGAACAAGTCCTCCCACTTTAACTACTTTAAGACTTTAAGACTTTATTTTCTGAAGCTTTTTGTAATCTAAAATAATTACCCTGGATTTACTGGGGTGTGTACATGCAGTACACTTGTTTTAGAGTGCATGTAGCATTGTGTTGCAGGTATAGGTGTAGCAGGCCTGTCCGGGTAGCGAGGAGAGCTATTTGTTTCCTAGGCTAGCTGTCTCACTAGCTGGGTGGGTGTCCTATTTCTGGATGACACACACACATATCCACACCAAACCCTGTGCCCCTCTACCATACATTGTGGGACATAATTTATGATGGTTCTGTAACATATGGACTTTTCATCACTCAGTAGCAACTCTCCTTACAGTGTTACCAGCTTATTGTCTCTTTCTCTTCTGTCTCTCATTTCTGCCCACATCATCACGTGTCTTTTGAATATTTCCATTTCTGTTTCCCTTCTTTCTGTGATCTATGACTCTTTATCAAAATTCTTCCTCTATTTAAATGGGGGAAATGAATTTAAATAAAGTTTGAGATACATAACTCCCATTAGCTTAATTCAGACTATGTAATAGTTCCCCACAATCTAAAAAATGTATTAACAAGTCATAATTACATTTGCTAGAAATTAGAAAAGAAATACAATAATAAAACTAAATATCTCATCCTCTTCTAAACTGATTTATTAAATTAAAAAAAAAAAAATCTCCCTCCATTGTTTTTATTCTGTAGTTTTTTTTTAAATAAGGCATATTTTCTACCTATAGCTAATTTATGTATATACCTCAGTCCTGACTTTTTGGCCTCCTTTCTTGTTGTTGTTGCCTTTTTTATATGATGGTCTAGAAGTAAATTTATCATGAGTTATGTATGTGACATATTATTTTCTGCAAACATATGTTGCACGTGTGGTGGGGTGTTGATACGCACAATGACCATGTCACCATGGGTATTATGATAAAACACTCGCTAAGTGCATAAAAGGCTGGGATCGTTATGCTTTTATTATCAAGCATGCACATTGTATGCGTGTATGTCAACCCACTTCACACATTCTGTGCAGATGTTCTCATTTGGGATTTATCATGCAGGCCTCTCATGTGTGCGTGTGTGTGTGTTTATGCATGAAGTGTGGTGTAGATGCAACAAGAAGGCAGTGTTGCACTAGCACACTCCACGCCGTAAAATTAATAAATGTCATAATCAGCTAATGAAGAACATGAGCTCCTCTCAAGGTTGGCAAAAACCACAAATTCCCAGACACAATACCTTGTGTGATCGACACCGGTGAACTTGGAGTATCTAGCAAAGCAGAAGCACAGTTAGAGGCATTTTAATGAAATCCTTGTGTGAACCTATGATACTTATCAGAATGATGTTGATTAAACTCTGTGGCTGTAACTTCTGACGCTCTTTTCTTCTGTTATGTCTCCAGATGAAAAGAGCAAAGCAAAATTAAATAAACAGACAAAAGTCAGACAATTTAATCTACATCAGAATATGTTTTGGTTTAGGGAACATGGCACTTTTATGTGACCTGCTATTCTACTTTGTTCTTAACCAGTGTTCTGGCATTCTCTGTGTAACTATTGATGCTACTTTGTCCTAGTGATGAAGCAAGCGGGCCATTGTTGGGTCGATGTGTGTCATTGTTATATTGATGTGAGGACAGACCCCTGAGGCCTGCAGCCTTCTACTCCCCTGAAAGCAATAAATCTATGACCTACTGTTCCCTGTATACTGTGCCCAGCATAGCTTCTCCTTATCTCTCTCTCTTCACTGACATACACACCATACTGTATATAAATAGGAGGAAACGTGCAAAACTATAACTTTATGGCCTTCTGTTCTGCTCTACCAGGGAAATCATCTCTCACACAATAAAGGTATTTGCATCATATTTTATTTTTTCGTGTTTGTGCTTTTTTCCTGTGTGTTTGTGTAGAGTTAGTCACTGAGCACTCCTGTGAATCATGAATCATTTTAATTCCCTTCAGTCAGCCAGTAGAGGCCACTCACAGCATTCAGTACAGACAGACGGCCCACATTCACACGTGAATTCACGCACACATGACAGATGTCCATTACTAAGCAAAGGGGGGTGGGTCAGTTTGAGTCGGGGGGGCAAATGAAAGTACAGGAGGTGGATGTAGCCAGAGCAGAGAGGAGATGTGAGGGATGGGAGAAATTAGTCAAAATATAAGCTACAAAGTGGAAAAGGATGGAGAATGACTAGAAAAGAGAGGGGATGATAGACGTAAAAAAAGAAAGGAAGCGACAACACTGATGATGTCGTGTCTTATTTTGTTTGTTCCTGTTTATTCCCATCAACTCTGCTCTGCTCACAACCGCTGCTTTTGACTGAGGCAGAGAGAGACATTGGTGAGAAATTGAAATTGACACTCATTCAGTTTTCCCTGTGAGGAGTGAAGAGTGGAGTTTAGCTTCCTGCCGTCATTGTAATAATACACACAATGCATTGTTGTTGTGCAGTCATTCTGCTGTAACATGTTTGTTTCTTTTCCTTTTTGTATTTCCGTTTTTACGAGCAGCAGGTGAACAGAAGGGGAAAAAGATCAGAGTAGAAGAAAAACAAAAAAAACAAGAGTGTTGAGGAACAGTGGTAGCAGAAAAAAGGCCCATACAATGAGAAAATAATCATCTTTTTGACATATAATCTGCAGATTACTAAATACTGTGCAATAAGGAAATGCATTCACAGCTATTGACTGTATTCTGGGAGTCGCTACACACCTGACAGGCTGTGCGCCTTTTGATATCTTTTTAACCATGATGCTGAGATTGTTGAATTAATGTTCATCAGGCACAAACTCTTGCTTTCTTTTTCTCTCTCTCTCTCTCTCTTTCTTTCTTGGTAGTGAAAGAGAGTTGGCAAATAAATGTAATTCTTTTTCCTTTTTTTAACAAAAAGTTCAACAAAAATTTACATTCTTTTAGACAAATTCTTTGCATATTTTTTTCTTTCTAACACCAGTGACAACAGCTGTTTTCTTACCATGCTAATCTACAGGAAGCCTGACTTAGGTCGAGCTTAATGAATTCTGAAAGATATATATTTTTTTTTTTTAATGTGAGATTTCTCAACAAGAAGAAGGTTTCACATTTATTTTAGATTCATTTGTCTCACCTGTGGTAAAGTGACAGGATGTTTTTATGCATGGTACAGTTGTAATCAACATTTCAGGGCAGAACGAACCTTAAAATTCATTTGTGACTCAGGTAGGCTGGCAGTGAAGACATGAAAAGAATGAAAATACAATGGGAAAAAGTGAAAGGCGCACTGGAATGTTTTAAACTGTAAGTTGACCTTCATGAGGCAGAAAGGACAGAGAAGTTTGGAGAATTACTGCTTCAATATTCTTTTAGTTATATTTCTTTCTAGGTGGGGGAGTGAGTGGAGATTCCTCGCTGTGACTAATGTGATGTTTGTCAAATCTAAACTTTCTCCTGCTGCCCCCCCACCCGCTCACAGCCTTCGCGTGGACAAGTGCTTTCTTTCTTTTTTTGGTTGTGTGTTATTTTTTTCCTCTCTTTTTATTCACACTTTTTTTATTGTTTGCTTTGTTTGGCTGTTTTCTCTACAGAAAATGTAAGTGAATGACCGGCCCACCTGGAGGTAAACAGGCAGTTGTATTCTAGTGATCAGCGTCTTTGTCTCTGTCTGTGTGAGTGTGTGTGTGTGTGTGTGTGTGTGTGTGTGTGGGTGTTCGCATGTCTCCAGTCCATTGCCCCTCCTGGTCCAAATGTGGTTTGTTATATTATATTTGTGTGTGTTTGTGTGTTTATGTGTATGCGCCTGTGGAGGGGCTATCTATGCTCAGATAAGACTGTAAACCAGATTAATCTGGCGTGGAAGAGCTTGTCAGCAGGACCACTGTGTGTTTGGAAGTGTGTGTGTGAATGTGTGTGTGAGAGAGAGAGAGAGAGAGAGAGAGAGAGAGAGAGAGAAAGAGCATTGCGCTTCTCGATCTCAGCCAGCCCATCGGGTGAGCCACTCGTTCTTTCGTTCCTAGAATGTGTCTGTATGTGTGTTTGTGGGTGTGTGTGTGTCAAGGAAATCTACAGAGAATGCTATATAAGTGAATGAGTATGTAGGGTCCAGCACTGGATAATGTGATCACGACTCCATGTAACGCAGCGTGACAACAGCTTGTGTATTTGAGTGTGTCTCTGTGTTTGTGTGTGTGTGAAACACAGCATGACAACAGTGTCTCTCCATACCACTGTGGAGAGAATGGATTACTCTGCTCTCTGACTCGAAACACCAACACACACGCATACACTCACGCGCACATGCACACGCATGCACACAACCTCATATGCCTCCCATATGTATCATACTGTACACAAACTCACACAGAGAAAGGAATACCGGTAGATCTGGTCAAATTAAAACTTCAACCATTCTTAGACTTCAGACCTGTGAATGTCGATCTTTGATGCCTTGATTCTTCTCTTTCTTCACACACAACTTTGGAAGCTTTGACATTCAGCAAGGCTTAAAAAATGTTCACAGTATAATCAGAAACAGGATTTTTCAAAATCATTACTTTTCCTTGTGCTCTGCTGACATTTGCAGAGTCTGTGATGTAAAGAAACTAGTTTTGTGAAAAAATGTAGAAACAAAGGTCAGTTTTGTTACCATGTTTGCTCCCTCCACCTGAACATAAAGTACAGCACAAGCTAGCTGAATAAAGCTGAGGTTAGTTCACTGAGTGAAGCTGACAGACATGTTCAAAATAGCAGTGGCATATTCAACCTGGAACCTCAACATTGCAGCTTATGAAAAATTCTCTGTGTCTAGACCATAAAGACCATAAATACTGTTTTCCTGAATCAGCAGCATCAGTTACTTCATCAAGTAGATTTAAAAATAATGACATAAAACCAGTTTTAGAGTTGAATCCATCATCCACCCCATCTTACCAAATAATGATTTCATCACACTTCCTCTCTTGTGCATTTCAAAGCAGCTACACTCACTACAAGTTATGTTGGTGTGATAAAAACTGGTCTTCTAACAACACAGTCTAACACCAGTGTCCCTCCAAACATTAATATAGAGTCAACTGATATATAATGTTGTTTTCTATCATGTCAGTGAATACATGTGTCTGGAGGGCATTTGCACAAACTGTATCTGAGAAGGGAAGCAAAGTATATTTGAAGTCTGTTTGTCTTTAATAACTGATAACACTAACATGTCAAACCTTTTCATGTGGAACTGAAAAATTCACCTCTGCTCACAGGGACTTTGTAATACTGATATAATACTGACTATACAGCCAGACGTGTTGCTAATTTACTGTAAACCAGGTAACAAGGAGGATATCCTGCATTCACCCTCCTATCACACACGCAGCTCTCTATATATTTGCATTTCATCAGGGATGCTAGAGGCCACCTGCAGTGCAGCATGGGATTCTATGTCTTATTCAAGGGCATTACTGGTGAGAACTTCAGAAGTAATACCAGTATCCTCCAGCTGCCAGCTCACAGCCAGAAAACACTCCTGTCTGTGGCGGGGATCAACCCAACAACCTTTAGGTTATTAGTCAGCCTCTACATCCAGGCCAACCTAGGGAGAGGTGCTGGGTGGGTGGTGTGGGATGGAAGCCAAATGTGTGTGTGGTGGAGCTGGTGGGGGTGTTTCTTCCCCAGTGTAAGGAGCACACTGTATCTTCCCCGACTACTCTCTGACAGGCCTACATACATCACCACCCCCAACACCTCTGTTTCTCTCTTCTCTCCCTCTTCATCATCCCTATTCCCTCTCTCCCTCCCTCCATCCATCCAGCTCTCCTCCCAGCCTCGCTCTCACCTGCTCCCATCTCTCATGAGTGCTTGTGTCTCCACAACTCTCTTTTTCTCTGTTTCACCTGCTTGTGGGCCCCCCCACACACATCTCTTGCCAGGGCTCCCTGAGTATCATTTACATCGATGATGCCTCATCATTACCCCTGCCCTACTTTATCTATCACCCAGCAGCTCTGCCATAGGGCCTATTCCTTCACCAGAGGCCTTATTTTTGTAGTCTGGTACTGTAAAATGAGTTCAGATGTTTGGCTGTAAACCTGGATCTTCACTTGAATGTTAAGGCACGCATATGTAAGCAATCTGAGATCATGGAGCGAAAAAACTATTCTCAGCTAATAAGAGCTTATTCACAGATCTATTACATTGTTTTTATTGTGTGATTATTACAGACTGAGCAACCTATAATGTTATTGTACAAATCCACAACTACCCTTTTAATATACTAAATTCATTTTTTATCATTTGAATAGTTTCACTCCAAATGTAGTTGTTGAAATTAGATTAAAATCCAGTAGCCAAGGTGCCACTACAAGAGGATAAGGTAGTGGGGCCGGCACCCAAACATAAAGCAAACTTTGGTCCATTAATAGTCCACAGCTGTGGAATGTTCTGTGAAAGAGACGGAAAGATTAATTGATGTAAAAAACTAAAAAAAAAGGGCAAATTTGTGACTGAAATATCTATTGGTGTTGTCAGCTGTTTTTTTTTATTTTATTTTGTCTTTGGCCTAACATGGATAAATGAATAAAAAGAGCAAAGAAAAAAGTCTGAAAAAGTAACTGTTGTTTTTGTTTAGCGTAATGTGAGGCCTCTTATGTAGGAATATGAAGTTTAATACAAAAAACCCAACAAGAAACATAATTTTAGTTAAAAACTTGAAACCCCTAAGTCGGTGCAAGATCATATTGTGTAATTGCAATATTATTGTAGAATATTACGGTATGTTTTATGGTTTCATGAGACCACTCAATAGTATAATTTATATAATAACTGACTGGTTCTTACTTTGCAAAATACTTTGGAACACAATTTGACACACTTGGGTGACAGACTGCTAAATCACTTTTAGTTTTGTTAGATCATTAGTAGTACACTATGCTTTTATGCTACTTTGATGCTATAATGGAGAGGTATGTACTTGTGATAGCCAATTCAGCTTTTGAAATAGTCTATAAAGACTTACATTAAAAACTGCATTCTTTGTGAATGAATATTTTATTAGTCTTAAGTGATATGCTTTTGTGTTATTAGGGTAGCAGAGCATGTGGCAGGAAGGGCTTGGGTCAGATGCTTGGGTCTGAACTTTGGATGCTCCATAGCACATATTCTTGGAGTATCATTTGCTTTTAAAAGGCTTAAAAGAGCCGAGCAGACTTGGGGTCATTTCAAGTTGGCAACAATTCCTTAGTGATGAGTAAATCCTTTAGATTAATTTATAATGAATGAATGGACGACAGTGATAGGGAGAAAAATATGGTGTTCATCCAATGTGTACTTGGAAGGAATCCTGAAAATATATATTCTGTGCAGTGGCAGCTTTACAATATTTTTACACAGCAAGGGTAATTGAAAATGACATTGTTTACCAACAGCATATAAAAGAAAAAACACTATCCAGGGTTACTATTTGTGTGGTAAGCTTTGCTGCCATATGCAGTACGTATAGTGTACACTTGCAGACTATACATATAAGTTCTGTATTAGGGTAAGTAAGTATACATAAAGTATGTGTATATACATTAACCTACATGCTAAAGTTAGGCTTGGTCAGAGTTTCTATAATATTTGCAATGAATTACAACCCTACATTTCAGACAGAATATTTGTCCTTTCTTCTCTGAACTAACTGAATTAAGCAACAGGACTATTGCATAGACTCTGTTACACTAATTTTACAGGTCTGTCACTTCCTAATAATTTCATCTTAATACATTCCTGGGAAATTTTTAATTTTGTACAATGTATTTGTCTCATCTGGGAGAGACTATTATACCTACAATAGAAGACTTCTACTGCAAGCTCTCAGTGACTTATATTGACATACAAATTTCTCTTGGTCAGATTAGTAACATTACCTTGACCTTGGTATATTGATTTTTACATCTTCTACTCTTATTAAAAGAAGAATGAACCCTCTGGCTTGTATGACAAAGGCAATGTGTACTGATGGGAATGTTGTGGTGGCTGTGCACTTGTTACACGTTATGCTTCCGGCTTACAGTCTATGCAAAAAGTCTTTCTGTCAAGTTTATCTTACATTCAGTTGTGTATAATTGTAACAAAGGCCTTAATATAATATAAATATGCAGTGAAGGAACACTGTCTTGTTGCAAGCTACTTTGCCTAAAAAACATTACATTAAACTGTGGTATTGGCAGACACAGTATGAAGAAAGTCTGACTTATTTAGCTAAAAGTTCTCTTCTCTTCTCTTCTCTTCTCTTCTCTTCTCTTCTCTTCTCTTCTCTTCTCTTCTCTTCTCTTCTCTTCTCTTCTCTTCTCTTCTCTTCTCTTCTCCCCATTTATTGACCCAGTATTCTTCGGGCAAAGAGTGCAACTTTGCA
>VUQG01023672.1:0-18747 GCA_015106755.1 Etia nguti
GTGCAGCACCTGAAACTACAGATACTGGATGCCTGTGCTGGCATTTCTCCTGCGGTGTTGCTATCAGTGTGTGAAGAGTGGGAGAAGAGGGTTGCATTGACAATCCAACACAATGGGCAGCACATTGAACACATTTTATAAGTGGTCAGAAACTTGTAAATAACTCATGAAAGAATAAAGTTACGTTGAAACCAAGCACACCATTGTTTTTCTTGTGACATTACCAATAAGTTTGATGTGTCACATGGCCCTCTTCCTATTGAAGAAACAAAAGTTGTATCCAAGATGGCCGACTTCTAAATGGCCACCATGGTCACCACCCATCTTGAGGAGTTTGCCCCCTCACATATACTAATGTGCCACAAACAGGACTTTAATATCACCAACCATTCCCATGTTATTACGGTGTATCCATATAAATGGCCCACCCTGTACATTAAAAACTAAAATTACTGTTAACACTGAGTACAATTCACACATCCAGGATGGTGGTGTGTATCCAAAAATCTGTCCAGCAGTGTGTTTGCTTTTCATACATTTCACTTAAAGATTTATAAAAAAAAAAAAAAAACACTTTGGTTTTTGAATTCAGTTTTCAAAAATGCTGTTTGTGCACACACACACACACACACACACACACATTTAAACAGTACCTGTTTTAATTGTAGTTGGCTTTGGTCTCTGGTGAGGATGATGCGGATGCAGATGGGTCTGCTCATTCGGTTCTCTTTGTACCAGCTCCAAAAGTTTCTGCCTCCTTTCCGCCTCTGATAAGCGACCGTCCTCACTGGTCACATTAGAGTCTTTTTTCTTCCCCTGATTGGCCAGCTCTGTGGTGGCCGAGTCCCCGCTGTTGGCTGAGCCACTTTCCTCCCTCTCGTTCCCTTCATTTTGACTGGCTGTTACAGTCTCAGCCTGTTTGTGATTTGTGACTTCTATACTTTTTTGGCTGGTTGCAAAGTCTTTCTGAATGGTTGTTAATGGAAGGGTGGGGGTTTCTTCAAATTTGGGTGGCTCGGTTTGGCTGGCAGGGGGTGAGGCACTGTCCGACTGGGGAGCGTCGAGGCGATACTGCGTCCTCAGCTCTCGGTCCTCCGTTCCTCCGTGGTTGTACTGCTGTGGATAATGTGACTGATGATGATGCTGATACTGCTGCCTTTGCTGATGCTCTAACAACTGTTGCTGCCTCTTTGTGTGATCGGGATGATGCAATTGGCCACCACTGTTTGATGTATGCACACTGCTTTCCTCCCTGCTCCCTTCAAACCCACTCCCGTGCCCCACTTGCTGTTTACTTCCCATGACACTGTGGTCTGCCCTCGCTTCAGATGGCCAGCTGCTGACCGGCCTGAGCAACCCAGGTTGGGGTATCTGATGCACCCTGGGCTGGGTCCAGTGCAGAAGCTGGGTGTAACTGCCATGCTGCCACTGCCTCACCGCTGGCTCACGCTCTTCAGGACTGTAATGCTGCTGGTTGTACTTTAGGTCATCGTGGCGATGGAGGTCGGCCTTGGAGGTCTGAGTCTTGGGTGAAGGGGGCTGTACGGGCCGGGGAATGTGGGAGGACGGTGGCGGCTGTTGTGGGGGAGGTGGAGGAGGAATGGGGTTAGAGGGAACAGATGAGGAGGAAGAGGAGGACAGGCTCTGGCACCTGCAGCTGACGTGATCTTCCACTGAGATGATGGCTTTTTCATAGTGAGGCTTCCTGTTAATGTACTGAATCTTTATCACCTGGAAAAAAAAAAGGTGGAAAAGATCACAAAATTAGCACAACTGATTGTGATTAAAAAAAAAAATCGGAAATACACAACTAAACTATGAAATTATTTCTGTATTTGTAATGAGGCATGTTTTGGAATGAGTAGCAAAGAGATGTAATTGTTGTTGACACTTCCAGACACGTTAGCATTTCCAGGCTATTTGGTGGATCCTAGTCAAGACTTGTTTTCTCTTTTTAAAAAGAAAAAATGTTGATTTACCTGTTCTTTAAGCGTCATGCATAGACTCAGGTTGCAGATGTAAATTAACAATGTCAGTCTAAGTCACTTAAGGCAATCAAATAAAAATCATAACACAGACCTTAGGCCAGATTTTAGCCTTTATGCTCCTTTAACCTGGCTAATATGTTATATAATTCTGTAAATGTGCATCCAAAACAATATATTACACAATATTAACCACTTATGACTTGAAGTAGGTAAGCTCAGTTACTCCCTGAAGTCGTTAACGGCAGCTGCATGATCTGCATACCTGCAGGTATCTGGTGGAGGTGACTGTGGGGACACACTCCATCAGTCGAGTGTTGCAGCAGCCTGAACACCGCTGCACCTCCACACATGGTGGCCACAATAGGAAGTTGGCATTGCGGCGATCTAGCATAGACCTCGTTACTTCCATCACCTCTGTTCGCACTTTACAGGCCGCCTGCTGGGCTGGCTGCGCCTCCACTGTTAGTAGAGAAGAGAGGCAAAGGCAAGGATGAATGTGTGAGTTATAGTAGAACTAGCATAAAAACTGATTTTGAGGGATAAAAAGGTAGATGCAGAAACTTACCAAGACTTCTAATGTAGCGACCATGGGTGCGGTTTGGGAGAATATCATGCACGTCCTCTTCCTCTTCTACAAGAGAAGAAAGGAGAGGGGATCAAAGGATGAGAGTTAGCAGTGAACTTAATAGCAATCTTGGGTAAAATTCACAGGCAACAGAAACCCTGTATAACATGCAAGTCCGTTAGGGCAGTTTTTAGCCAAACTCATTGTTCACTACACAAAGGAAGCCATTTTTTTCCCCCACTAAAACAATTAGGCTATTTTCTGCTACAATTTGTCTCGCTGCTGTCAAGAATACTGTTGAGGCGAGATACGAGCAGTTAAATATAGCTCATGCATGGAACTGTGAGCGTATGTTTGCACTCTCACATATGTCGTCATTTCACACTCTACCCTCTAAGACCTAATTATATCCCTGGGTATAGATTGCATGTGGCCACTCCATGTGTCTACGTGCAGTACATTAATGTATGAAGTTTTACTTAGCACCTCAAATTAATTGCCTTGTCCAGACAGAGAGGAGATCATATTGTTCTCATAAGCTAATTTCTAATTTTATCTGAATATTTGTCTGTTTCTAATTGGATTGTAGAGCTGATTCTTGTCGTCCTCATTCATATATTAATATCTGACTCATTTAATTTTTGCTAGCCGGCTAGCCAGCAGGCTGTGTAGCTCATTCTGCTAATTCTGATAGCATTTTATTTCATGTTAAATCTCTTTCTGAGGGCTAACACTTTCATGTTTTTATGAAAAGTGAGTACATATTTTTACACAGCGATAACAAGAAACTCTTCTGCAGAGAAAATGGAAAATGCAAAACTGAGAAAAACATATTTCTGAGCATAGCATAATGCTACTGAACATGTGCTTAAATGCTAACAGTAACAATACTAGCCTTGCTAGCATTTTAGCTAACAAAAAGAATGCTAACAACAGCATATGACATGATGATGTTTACGCCAGTTTCGTATCATAAAGCAGTCACTGAAAACGTTTTTCATCTGTTTCCCTCATTGATTTTAAACACAGCATTAGTGGATATTAATGTGCACTGTATTTATCAAGTTAATTAGATAATTTCCATTAAATACAAAGTACAGCTTAGGTTTACGTCACTCATTCTGAGGATGCCAAACAACTTTTGAACCCTAATTGTGCAGGAAAAAGCCCAAAGGTTAACCATTTGGTAGTACCGGAGAAAAATTCAGGGATTCAAGTTTGGACCAAAGCAAACTTATATAAGATAGACCAAAGCAGAGTTCCAACATCCATTGAGTCATGACAGAATTTAAGATGCTGAACAATTAAATTTGAACACTGGCATTACTTAAAAAAGAAAAAAATAAAGCAGTAAAATGAGTCATTCGTACTTCGTCATCTCAGAATCTTGACAAAACTAGAACTCAAAAATAACTGGATTCAGCCAAAAAAGGGAAAAAAAAGTTTATTCTACCATAAAAACAAACTTTGAGTCACTTCCTCGTGCCCTGTTTCAGAGCATCCTTCCCATTGCTGGTTCCTCTCTGTGGTCGACGTTATGTCACTGTTTTATTTATGCATTATGGAATGATCAAAGGTCTGTCTATTAATATATGTATCTGTGACTTGAGTCCTCTAAAGGGTAAGACTATAATTAATTTTTTAATCACCTGCTGGTGCGCATTTGTGGGCAACTTAGTTTGGACTCTGAGGGTGGACGCATAGCGGGGAGAGGTCTGTGTATGTTATACAAACATCCATAACTCAAAACCAGGAGAGGAATCCAGAGCAGGAGAACAATGTAGTGACCTTGTGTTGAAGGCTTCTCTCTCTCTCCTTTTCAGTTCGTCAAACACACAAGGTCACTGCTACTCTCTCCTCCCATCTTTCTCCTTGTCATCAAACTGCTCTGTGGGTACACCCAAACGCTTACCTCCTCCACATCAGTCTTAAAACTTTCTGTATATGTGCATGTGTGCATGTGTGAGTTGTGGTCATTAGTACCTATTACATTGGTCTCCTCCTGCAGAAGCAGCTTCAGGTCTTCCACAGAGGAGATGGGAGAGTTCCTCACCAGGTCGACCAGAGATGAAGGGAGTGGATCGCCCTGTTGAGACAAACACAGGTATTTGTAATAAATCATAATAATTTGTTTGAAACAACTTCTATTGTAAGGTAAGCCCTACATCAAATAGAACACGCATGGATACATGGAGGAGGTTTTTAAATTTCAGTATCTTTCTCAAAGTTACTTTGATACGCAAGATTACCAAGCTGGTAATCGAAGTGATATTGAATTCAATTCAATTCAATACCCTAAAGAGAGAGAAAACCTCAACCAGATAACCCCCCAGTGAGCAAGCACTTTGTGACAGTGGGAAGGAAAAACTCCCTTTTAACAGGAAGAAACCTCTGGTAGAACTGGTTGGCGGCAAGAGGAGGGAGACAAGACAAAAGATATGCTGTGGAAGAGAGCCAGAGATTAATGATAAAGAACTAATGACTAAATACAGAGTGGCGTATAAACTCAGAGAATGAAAAGAGGTGAGTCAAGAAGAAACACTTAGTGCATCATGGGAGGCTTAACTGATAACTGTGTCCCTAACCAGGACTTCTACACCAAATACATTGTCTTTCTTGTCACATACTTTGCTAAAGGTTGAGGCATGTTTAGGTAAGGGAAATGACTTGAGGTGCTTCATATGTTCATATAAAGATATATAAAGAAGTACTCCCCGGGAGCTATAAACAAACTTTGATATCTGCTTTAAGGCAGTTTTTTCTCACCTTGCATGTTTGCCTATCAGGAGATAGCTCTACAAGTCAAACCTAAACTGCCCTTTTTTTGCTTCTCAGTTAGCAGCGTGGATATTTTGTTAGTGAAACAAAGCTGGTGTTAAATGCTTTGTCACAAAACCTGCACGAATCCAACACCAGCACAAGAACTTTATTGGCTGTTCGAGGGCTAAACTCAGTCTTGAATAGCAATTAGCTGGATGTCTTGTTTGGTAAGGAAATGCAGGTCTAGTCTGGGCTTCAAGTCCAAGAGCCTGACCCTGAACTGTGGCACAGTTATTATTTTACACAGGAGGCAGGGAGTGTCCTCTTTGTAGAGGAAAGAATGCATTCATGGGAAAATAGCACCACACATACACACCATTAATACACGGGCTCGCTGTGTTTTAAGGATTTCGGATCGTCAATTAATTTAGGTAATTATTTCCCACAATGTCAAAGGAGCAAGAGGATTGTAGTGCATGAAACAGCAGAAGACAGTTGCAAATGTGTCACAACAGTTACACAACTAGACAGAATTTTGCACTGGCGGATTGAGAGAGACACGAGGAGTGAAACATTCAAACAAAATGAAGAGGGCTGGCGTACAATATCTCAGTCCTTGATCTCCAGTTGAAATTTGCTCCACTTTCGCTTCCTCCGTCAAAGGAAGTGATGGTTGTGATTGGTGTTTGTTGCCCCCTCCTTGGCCGTTTACCCACAAGGACTATTTTCCCCTTTTCTCTGTATCAATCCTGTCCATTTTTGTTCTTTTAGTTCAGTTGCAGTCCACCAGCCTAAACCATGAAGTTTTTGTTATAAAACAACACAAAAAGAAATAAAAAATATCCTTCAAGTTACGCAAGAAGTCTCATTATCACTCAAAAAAAATAAAGAGAGAGAGAGAAGTCATGTATTAATGAATGAAGTTTTAATGAAAAGTACTGCACGATTTCATTACGGATTCAGTGTGGCTGTTTTTAAGGGCAGACCCTTGTGGTTTCTTTATCGAGATCAAAGGCGGATGACTCAGAAGTCATTGGCACATTTTGCTTTGGTTGGCTCTAAGTTAGCAAGCAGTTGGAATAACACTTCACACTGTCACATGCCAGAAAAATGCCAAAACAAATCAGGCAGTGTTACGAGCATGTGGATAACTCTCAGAGAGAGGCGGGAAAATGAAAGCAATGAAGTAGATACCATCGCTTTAATGATGATAAAAAAATGTGTGGCCGTAAACATGTTTATATTATCTGTTTTATCTCCCGTGAGCACTTCATCTGCAGCAGTGATCAGGATCACTCCTGACACAGCTAGTCAGGTGAGTTTTATGTAAAACCTGACTTGTGTCTTTATAGATTTACTGAACAATTTCTCAATATGTTTCCTATGGTTTTGTGAACCTTGTTTGTAAATGCAAAGGTCCCCAAACTTGAGATTCTTCTTATGATTTTAAGAGTAAATTGATCTTTCTGATGAGATGCACCGTGCTGCACTCTAGGGGCATTGTCAGTGTGCACCCTCTCTGCTTTAATAAATGCTTTCTTCCTTCTTCCTTCTCCTAATCTGACACCAACAAGGGACCTTTCAAAGCAGCCGTTTTAATATGAAACGGCAAACAGAGGTGTAGCTAATAACATTAGTTAAAATTCTGCACCTAAATAGAACACAAGCATCATTAATGACTGTGCTCGGTTTCTCCACACATTAGCATAAAGCTTACTTTCCCTGAAAACACTCTTTGTAACTGCTTGTCTTAGATTTACTCCAAGTACAAAGATTCAGATCTTCACTCTGATTATATGTGATTTGCAATACAATGTGAACAGGGGTCAAACTCAGACTGACAGCTGTAAGTCTGGAACAGCTGTATTAATGCTGCAGACATCTAGAAGAGGTAGAGCAGCTCATCTGTTAATTAGAAGGTTGGTGGTTTGACTGGCTCCTCCAGTCAACGTGCTAAAGTATCCTTGGGCAAGATACTGAATCCTGAGTTGTTCACTGGAGTGTGAACGTTTGATAGAAAGCACTTGGACACAGACAAAGAATCCTTGTATGAATGTGTGTGTTTATGAGAGATGTTGTATAAAAGACTTTGGTTAGAGTAGAAGAGCACCATACAAGAATCAGTCCACATTTACCATCACAATAAAGAACTTTCCATCTCCATCTTCCACCTTCTAAGCCTTTCACACCGGACACCAAAGGGTGTTACATGTGCTTCATGCAGGCTAAAAATAAGTCAATACAGACTTAACAAGCAATTGAATCGAAACCCTACCCTCCCAGGTAAGGCCCTGCTGGACTGCTGAACCTGCAATTAGCCAAATCCAAGTCTACCATCAGTGGACAAGATTTTCTAAAGCTTCAAAACAAAGCTAAGAGGCAGTGCAGCGGCCTAGTTCCCTCTCAAACTACCTGATGACAGTAGGCTCAGTGATCACTGTGGTTTTTATTTGTTTGCTTGTTTGTCGCCCAAAATTTTCCCCATCACTTTTTTTGTCATGAATATACCAACACTGTCTCTCAGACGAGCTGACAGATATGACTGTATACACTATGAGACTAAAAGAATTAGTCAGTGTAACATCTCCTTCTCCAACCGGTCACAGCAGGTGGCTTCCCCTTCCTGAGCTTGAATCTGCCACACGTTTCTTCCTGTTAAAAATGAGTTTTTCCTTCCCACTGTCACCAAGTGCTTCATAATAGGAGGCTTTCTGATTGTTGGGGCTTTCTCTGTATTATTGTAGGGTCTTTACAATATAAAGCTCTATGAAATGATGATAAAAGCTTTCTTTTATCATCATTTCATATCCTCATATACGTTCATTTCCCCGACTAGCTTTCTGTTCTTTTGTCTCCTTCTGTCTGCTTTGTGGGCGTTGATGGCTCAGGACACCTGGATGACTTTCACGAGCCATTGGCTGACCTAGTTAAGCAAACACACATACACATACACACAGTCTCTTACACACACAACCTCGCCCCCTCTTTTCCCGTTTATGTACAGATGCTTAACCACTTAACTGTCTGCCAAATTTGTCCAGCGAGCCCCGCCACGCACTTGCACTCACACAGGCTGTTTCCACTATGCAAGAAGCTATCATTACAGCCCTAGTGCTAATTGCAAACGCACACAAACACATGCAGGCACAAACGCTCACAGAGAAATTAGAGAGCAGAGCAGTGAGACAGGGAATAGTTTCTCACTTGGACATGCAACAATCCCCCGGCTAAAAAATAAAGAATACGAATGAGAGGACGAGTTAAAAACAGTGGTTTGAGCAGAAAATCGCTCAAATCGCTCACCACAATAAATGCAATATCCTGTCCTATACAAATTTATTTTCTGCTGAGTGTGTGTGCCTGACCTTATGGGTTAAAATAAGCATATATAGGATGTCACGGTCCGCGAGGAGGTCATACATTCATGATAACACACTGCATGGGGCCTGGGAGGAAGCCTGGAAGGCAAAGAGTTTGCATGGAATGTTTGAGGAGAAAGGCGAAGTGTAATGGAATGTAATTATGGGGCCAGCTGACTGCTCTCTCTCACACACACACGCACACACGCTATCAGAAGCACAGACCGTGGAAAAAAATAACCACAAAATAACAGCGAATCTATATCTGTGACTACTGACTCAGAATCACACCGTGGTATCACAACACATGCCTCCTTTTATCAAAGATGAGGCAGACTGTCAACTTACTACTGCATAAACTGATAGACTTGAAGAGACCAGTGGGAACTCTCTGACTTACGCACAAATATACAAACAAGCCGAATACAAAGATCATGACCGCCACCCACACACACACACACACACTCCAACCGTGACTGCAGAGATGAGGGTACGGATGATGGATGGAGAGCCAACATGAGGACAAAGAAGAGCAGACTGGTGGGAGAAGAGATGAGCTGAGATGGAAAGAATAAGAAGGAGGAGGAGAAGTGAACAAAGTGACTGCAGCTGAGCAGGTCTGATCATTTTACAGCTAGTGCCACTTCTATAATTTGGTGGTTTTTAAGTGAATCTTGTGTTTGCACGTTGCGTAATAAATTAATCAAAGTGCACTGAAAACTCACAGACACATTATTTGCACAGTAACCAAAAGGTGGAAATAATAACTTAATTAGCCATTTAGTCACTTATCAAACAAAAGTGAAAGATAGTCTTTCCTCTCAGCTTCTCACTTGTGAGCTGCTGCTTCTCTTTGTCTTAGTAGTCTTGTTCTGATTTTGGCCTGACAGTTTTGCCCAAGCAACTTTAAACGTTTCACTGCAAATACAATCGAATTAATGATAAAAAAGAATAATAATAACAGACTTCAACAGCATAAATAGCTCCACTGTTCAGGATAACTCTTCACTATGTTAGGGGCTAGTAATGTGTTTCAAAGTAAAAGCCTGACTGCTACTTTATTAACTTTTTTTTTTTTTTTATCATTATGATACGGTGGCCCTGAGAGGTCAAAAACACTGCAACTTAAGAAAACATCACCAACTGGAAAAATACTGCAAAAGTAAACTCAACTACATTCGAGGTGGTTTTAATGCAGTCATCTTAAAAAGCTAGAACTGACCCTCCAGTGGTAGCCCACAGAACAACGGCGGCATCGCAGTGGCTGTCGCCATCTTTTATATACAGTCTACAATATTTCCATTGATTTCCATTTTCATTCTGCATTACATAAGGCTGACAGCCTAAAATTCTGTGAAGTCCGTGTTTTTTCTCTAAAAATGAACTGCACCAGGCTTACAAACAAATACTCTTATGTGCCACTGCACTTTTTCTATTTGACACACATGCACTCACTCAGAGGCATAACCCCTCTGCAGTACACACAAATACAAAAAAACCCCACAAGCGCATATGTACGCTGACACATACACAGCTAGACCCGGTCACGTATCCAGATGTGCACGCACACACACACACACAGAAATACACACACCGCTACACGGCACACAAAGTCCATGAAATCCCTGGCAGATTAGTTGTTGTTCTTATGTAAAATGGATCAAGCCGACAGGCAGCAGCAGCAAATCATCCCCGCTCGCCCGCAGAGACAATAGTCAGGCAACAACCTGTTCAGGAGCCACCAATCAGCATCTGTGATTTGAACAGCAGAAGATGAAAGAATTAAGGTCTGACCTGATGCGGGGGGGCTTTTGTGTATTTGACTCCAGTTCCATTTAAGTGGATTTTAATGAAATGTAACAACTCTGTGTGTGGATTCACACTTGTACCTGTTTGACAACATTTTGCAAAAGAAGTGACAGTTTGACTGCATTACCCTCAACAGCAGGCAGAAAAATAATTCTTGCCACATAAATTAAAATAAAGATTTCTGGTTTTACTGATAACATCAACCTGTAGTGTCACGATGTAGCTGGATTAGCTGCGTGTGAGTGAAGTGTTTTCCACCGACGGATGTGACCAAACTAAGACAGCCAAAGACGTCCTTTTGCAATGAGTGGGCCAAACACTGAGAGATAAACTGACTTGACAAGTAAATTCATAATGCTAATTAACCCGAGTGTGCTAATACTTATAATGACTGGCCTACAAACTAGGGGCCACAAATTTAACTCCCACAGTACTCGGGTTCAACACAGTGAAGTTACTGAACCTCTGAAGCAGTAGCGCACTGTCAATGGTGAACTGCGCAGCGTTGGAGGCTTCATTTATTCAGAGTATTAGATAAAATGTTCTAAATGTATAAAGGAGGACTCCAGTTGTTGGTTCCAACCCTTACAGTATGATGTGCTTTTGAGGAAAAGACCCTGAGATTAGTAAAAAGGAGATAGCACAAAATTTCAGGTCAACTAAGGTCTAGTCACACTTTCATTCACCTCAACGGTATTACAAAGCAAACAATGTATATACTGTATAGTTGAAAGTACTGAGTTGCCTTTGACAGAGCTAACCATGTAGGAGGCTATTCACGATACATACTGAACAGAAGTGTTAACACGACTAAGTGTGACATTCATGCAACACTGGGCTGGATCTTTTGGCATCGTAACTGTGACACTATATTTCTTGTATCAACTTAATCATTGAGCTTACTCACAGCTAAAAATGTAGCTTGACTTTACTCAAAAAACACTCACAAGGATGTTTAGAAGGTACCAACATTTTTTGTGATTTAGATGTGAATTCTTTTTTTTCCAGGACTCCAGGGAAACAAATGAATGACGCTGTGAAACACTTGTGCACCATCTTGTAAGGGGAAGTCCCAGCTGGTTAAATATTCTTGTGATCATGATTATGTGCTAAAGTGGTTCACAACAAATTCAAACGATTACAACTACTACATATGTATAAGATATATACACATTTTGTTTGTTTTTTTTACTGTAATTATAGGTGTGTGCAGTCTTTATTTGGCCAACTATAAGTTTCTGTTCACAGAGATATATATAGCAGCTGGAAAAATTGGTATCCTTAAAGAATCACTTCCACAGAAGGATGATTTTAAAGGTGAGGCCCTTGGTGTATTTGCCATGACAACAAAAACAACAGCTATGTTGATGGATGGATTTTGGCTCCAGCTCCTTAGACTGGTATAACTCCTGATGCTGGGCCACTAGCCAAGGCCCACCCTCAACCGGGCTTTCCCGCTCTCTCTGTGACACTGTGACTCTCAATACATCTGGAATATGACCTTCTCGAAACGTGACAGAGAGAGAAGCAGATATTGCACAAGCTGCAGAGGCACAGAGAGATAATTGGACAGACTCATGCACAGGTTCTCCCACATAAACACACAAACTGTACATTTTCTCTTTTACTTGGCCCGTAAACGTGTAACAGAAAACATCCACCCACCCTTTGTAGAATCACCTCAGGGAATAATATATGTCAAACACTTACTGACAAACTCACAAGTGAAGAATTCACATTGGCTCACTATGTGACATATCTGAGTCTGAACATGAACTCACAACCCTGTTGACTGTTGTGTTCACTGATATTAGATCCTACCTTTGGAAAACTGTATTCTCAGGTTAGTAAAGATCAGAATAGGAAAGATATCCCTGTCAGTCCCATCCAAAACATCTACGTGCTAATGGTTTCAAACTCATGACCTTTTGCAGGCTTCTCAGTGTGTCCTGGATGTCTCACTGGTGGCCCTAAAGCCAACCATTTTTCCCACGCAGACATAAATGTTTAAGCCATTAAATTAAAAAAAAAACTGACAAAAGTTTTGCTACAAATATAAAATACTAATCTTAAATCAAAATTCATTTTTTGCGGTTGCTTTTCTAGACAGATCACCTCGGTCTTACTACCTCCATCATCCTTAAATCAACAGTGCGGCTATTTTGATTCTTAACCCGTGTCCTCCCGTAAATATTTACCGGCACGTCCCACAGTCTTACCTCAGCCCTGCCGAGCCGGAGACGGGCCGCTAAAAGCGCAGCCAGCAGCAGCACCAGGACCCAGGACCTCATGTTTCCGCCCAGCCAGAGGAGCCGCAAGCGACCGGCTGGGCATTTAGCACTTCGGTGTCCAATCCCCCGACTGCACCGAGCGTCCTCCCGGTGTCGTGTGCTGACCTCTGGTGCAAAGCACGCACTGTTAAATATCCCCAAATGTGTCACTGCCTACAAGCGCCGCTTGTCCAAATGTTTGCTTACGGTGACTCACGCGGAGGCTTGACGTCTGACTCTGTCCATACCGCTTTTTTGGGGGGAAAACTCGGGAGACGTCAAGGGTACCTTACAGTGCGACAAGTGCGTAACGCCGGCTGTTGGGAAACAACAAAAAATACAACCACAGAGTTCCTGTTATATTAGCGTGTAATGCAAAAGACAGTCCAAATAACGTCCTCCAAATATGCAAACAAAAAGGTTAGTGCGCGTGTGCCAAGGTGTTTGATTCGTCCTCTTTCTGGATAAGAAAAAAAAAATCCAGTAAAACGGATTAAATCGCAAGTTCTCGTTCCAAAACTGCAGTTAAATGTAACAATGATGCAACTTGATAGTTACATTTTGAGCCCCACATCTCCAAAGGTCCGTGCGTAAAAGTTGGTTCACCTTGGACTGGCGCGTCGTGCGTAATTCTCTGGACTCTGCTGTGAAATAAAAGTCAGATTATTCTCATCCCAGCGCTGTTTATCTCACTGCAAAACCCGAGCGTGTTTCTCGTGGATAGCGGCTCTTTTATGTCTCGTGCTTGGCTGCGTGTCTGTTCCTCCTCCGGGCGCTCGCACGCTCGTTCATCCGCTGGATCAGGTTGTTCTCTCCCGTCGTGCCTCTCTCTTCTCTGATTGCGACTCGAGCGGCGAGTCGCTTTTCCTAATCGAAATAGCTTGAAGTTTAATAATCAAGCTGGGCTGACGGAGTGAACACGTACCGGAAAGCATCTGATTTAAAATTTTATATATATAATAATTAACTATTCATGTTTTGAGAGTCATTCAGCCTCGTATTTATCATGATATAGCGATATTCTACGTGGGAATGCACTCAAATCACAAATTTCCACTAAACTCTAGGACACTGCGTTTCATTTAGTAATATATATGACGCGGGAAAGTTTTATTTTGAAAGTTCCTCTCCGGAAGTCTGTGTCCTCATGTTGCCATATCATGAAATTGACGTAAAAGTCGTAAAATTTTCTCCGGGGTTCGGTTTGCTCTTCTTGCCACCTTCTTATTAATCGCAAGGAAACCCAAGAGCCTGTGAGTGCTCTTAAAGGGAAAGTCTGTACTATAATAGATCGAATATTATTTCCATCTGCATAAATCTCAGTCAAAGATGTCATCTTTGTGCATAATGTCAAACGGTCATATTTGGTGACAAACTCTTTACGCCATATATTAAAATGCAGCTGTGTGGGGCAGCTGGAGAATTTTCCCTTTCGTCTCATTTATAATCCACTGCGGCACTTTTAGAATATGAGAAAGAGAAGAGAGATGTGTTCCCTGTAGTAAAAAATAAAAATACTGACTGTATGTTGCATCATCAGCAAATTCAGCCCGGTTTATAAAGTTAAGAGTCAAAGCTCAAACAAATAGTTTTACTAAAAAGTCTAAGCATTTGCTGTAATCTGGTTGGATTATAGTTTAGATTGAACGATTGGGGATGGGGGTTAGCAAACAGCACAAAACAAACAGAAGCAGAAAGTCCAGACAATCCCTTGATTGCATTTTGAAAGCACTTCACTGGCTGCGCTGCTTCAGTTGTTTAGACAAGGTGAACTCCACCTGTTACCAAGATAGAGATGGATTGTCTGTCAGACACATTTTAAAAACCTACAAATTCAAGTTTCTTGCTCTACCGAGAATGTCAGAATGTGCAAAACATGCAAAATGGCTTGGTTCGTCCTCACACACTGCCGCAGCATCACGACAAGCTGATTCTTATCATGTTTGTTTCACATGTTTTCAAAAGGACTGAAGGCAAATTATTTTCATCCTGCTGAGATAAGCCGTCAGCACTTTGAATATCTAAATGTCCTGGTAAGATTTACATTATCCTCTGGCACAGAACTTTACCTACAAGGCTTTAATGATGGACTATTATGGCATGTTATTCTTTTTCTTTTTTCTGTTTTTTTTTTAAAAAAGGACATTAAAGGGCTTTATTTTATTGGCCTGTAAAAAGTCAAAAACTATGTTTTGTTTTGAACTGAGAAGCTTGGGGACTTGAAGATAAATGCACTCTCACTGTAGACAGTGAATGTTTTCCAGGAAGCTCATTTTGGGGTCATGGCTGGATGGACCACTATGGAAGCCAGGGGTCACGTTAGATTCTTCCTCACTGCTGAGGGAAGACAGAGGAAGCAGGCATCCCTCTTTAGCTATTCTTGGACCGCATGCACACACATACATGTACTCACACACTAGCAAATTGGCAGACCTTGGGATCACTCTGCTGTCAATGACAGGATGAAGTATGACCTCTTAAATGTAATAATGAAAGCATGGTGCATATACAGTTTGTGTGAGTTTGACAACTTGAAAGCGTATCAGGTTTACAGTGCTGCTAGCTGTCAGTTCTGAAGGTTCAGCATGAAATTCCTGGTATGTCAGACAGGAAGGATACAAACCACGCACACGCACATGTGTTTGAGCAGGTGAACTACTGCAGAACAGCTTGCACAGCTGTCAGTGACCCTGGGAGACACAGATGTGCGAATACAGCCTCTTTTTAGTTTGTGTCGTCTCAAAGCCAGGGGTGGCACAAACTCACCTGCAAAGTCATTTTCATAAGATAGTGAAACAAAAGCAACAGAGCTAATATACTCAATTCAATTCTAGTTTATTCAGTTTTATTTATATAGTGCCAAATTACAACAGTCACCTCAAAATCTCTTAAAGAAGTCTTAAGTGGACATTCAAGGTACTGCAGCTTTTGACATTTTAAGATTTTGTGTGTTTGTTATGAATTCGAATAAGATGGAGGACAAATAAATGTGTTTGCATTGGTTCCAGATTCACGTGATTGCAAAAATGAGATCAGACCAAAGAAAACCCCCAATAAACTGAATAAGGACAAAAAGACTAATTCATTTCCTCTGACAAGAGTCAACAAAGAAGTAATCAAAGAAGGTTTTAGCCAATCAAATTTAGTAGCTGATGCTGGTTTAATTCAAACAGCATATCTGGGTTGTACCATATGAAGGTTGTCGTGTCACTCGTTTGCTTTCACTCTCACACTCTCTTTCTTTTTTTAAACCTTGCTGCACATGTGAGTCTGTGTAAGAGCGTTAATTAACTTCCTCTCTAATATCCTTATCTAATTAAAAGGGGAAATTTCATCCCCTCTCTCCTCTTGCTGACTTCCTCTTTCACCACAGCCATTTGTAGAATGAAGAAAACAAACGCTGCGCTCCTACCAAAGTTCAAGCTCGTGTCACAGATTTAACACACAACGTCGGAAACTTGTCCTGCTGCTGCCTCTGCAGGCTGTCTCATTTAGGGTTTATTGAAGCTTCTACAAGATGATTTTCCTGCTTTTGATCCAAGAGGATCAAAAGTTGAAAAGTTTTGTTGGGAGTTATCGCTAAAAACCTCTCCTTTGTTTAAAGCAACAGCTGACCCCAGTGAGGTCACAACGAATAAATATGGGCAAAACTAAACCCTGAAGTTGGTATTTAAGGATCACTGAAGACTTATAATACTTTATTTTCATCCCTAATATCTGCTCTATTTTTCACTCCATAAAACGCATCCTGTGCAGTAAAATATTCTGATGTATTTCCATCCAAGTTTTCTTGTTGAAGATGAATTCAGGGGCAAAGACTCTATAAAATGTTATAATTATTGTCATAATGAACTGATGCATTCAGGTGGTGTTGCATTAGCCAGAGGACTGCGTTATAGGATAGAAGTAGAAGAAAACTGGAAATGTCAAAAAGTGGACTTCGGCGAATGGCTAGCTTTTGAAGCTAGCCATAAAACAGCTAGCCATAAAACATAAAAGCCTATCCACATAGGCTTTATGTTTTATACAGACTAGTACAGAGTCAGCTTTGGTCTCTTTTTCTAATTTTTCCTTGTCAGCTGTCTTTTGGGGGGAAATTGCAATAATTAGCAGTCTTGGGGAAAGGTTGATATAAGTGACAGGTGGCTGCTAAAAGCTCTACTAGACATTGTTTTAGCTAATTGTAGTCACTGAAAAGGACCTCTCAATCATGTCTGTGGTATTTGTGCCTTGTGAAGCATTTTTAATTCAATTATCTTTCCAATAATATAGCAAGTCATTATCATTGTGTGAGCTATTAGCAGTGAGTGAACGTAAGTCGGAAGTGTTAGCATTGCTAACACTAAACTTCCCAGTGAACTAAGCTAGCTAGTGTTAGATCTACCTCACCCTCTCCTGTGGTGAGTATGAGTCACATCTGGTATTTTTTTTCAAGATTTTACATTACGAAGACCTGGAAAATATTTTATTTTGGGTCCCTACTTTGTATTGGAATTGGTGTTAATCAAATACTGAGTGTGCTCTGGGGGAAAAAAGCGTACCCATTGACATTGTCATGGATCTGTAAATCACTGTACAATTTTTTTTCTCAAACCAAGCTTTGATGAGATCGGAAGCGAATGTAAGACCACTGAGTCAAAGCAAGGGAAGAAGGAAAAGGCAGGGGGATGCTGAGAGGAGAGGAAAGGAGAGGGTGGGCAGCTGCCTCACAGCTGTATTGTTGTGTGTGTTTTCCCAACATCAACAGCAGGGGAAGTGGAACAGAGCAGCTAAATATGCAAATGGCACAATGAGGCAGCGAGTGTGAAGCAGCTGTGGAGCACGGCTGTCGCCAGGTCCATGAGTATGAAGCACTGAGGACCGCCTTCACTTTGTGCAGGAACAGCTGACAGAGCGTACACACTGCTTTTCAGACAATAACCCCACGTAGATAACATTGTTCCTAATCTGAGCATCTCTTTTACTTAGAAAATATTGTGTTAACGAGACTTTGTGAATCTTTTGGGCTTTGTACAGCCAAGAAACAACGCATATAACCCAGTTCTGTGCAGGTAACACTGAAATCTCACCAACAAAACTCACATTAGCCTCAGTTGCCTTTGATGATGAGCCTAAATAGTTGAATTTTGGGGAAATTTACTCCAGATCATTCCTTCCTGCGAGCCTGCATATGCGGGGGGGTATAGCTCAGTGGTAGAGCATTTGACTGCAGATCAAGAGGTCCCTAGTTCAAATCCGGGTGCCCCCTGACAGGCTGTGGCCGTGTGAGTACTTTTCTGTGGCTGGCAGACTTTGACCCCACATTTAGACGTTAAAGGCACGATAGTTCCTCAAATCAAGCTACAAAAGTTACGTTTCTCCTTTAGACACTCCAGTTTCTGAAGCACAGCCTACCAGTCTGTCACAGGGACACAGAAACCAGTCGCTCAGACACCCACAACTAATTTAGAATCACCAATTAATTTAATGAGCATGGCTTTGGACTGTAGCAGAGAACCCACACAGGCATAGGGACATGCAAACTCCACTCAAAAAGGCTTCGCGCAGCCAGGAGATTCAGATCATGATGCTGTGATGTGACAGAACTAATGACAAGCAGCATATCTGACATTCAAACCAGATGCATCATCATTAGCATATTTGTGTATTATCAGACATCTACGAGTTCAGGGAAACAAGTCTGCAAGTAATGCATACGTGACAGTTCATCTCTGCCAAATGTCCCATATAAAAACAGCAACAACAGTAACAATAATACATTAACCCCCTACTGTACATCTGCTTTGCCACCATTAGTATATGAGTAAACTGGTGAATGTGATTTATCACATGTTGTGTACTTAATCTAACGTGTAATTACATAACACTAGTACATAATACGTTATGTGTGTCTGTGTTTGTGTGTGTGTGTGTGTGTGTGTGTGTGTGCGTGTCTCTTCATGTTATAATTGGTCGTCTTGGCTAATGCAAAAACAAAACAAAACAAAAGGAAGGCA
>VUQG01023676.1:0-13227 GCA_015106755.1 Etia nguti
CAGCATCATATACCAGCTAGTCCAACTTAAGTAACACTACAAACGTCACTGCTGTGTAGTTTTCTGTCTTCATTTATGTTGGAAGTGATAGCAGAGCTGTACGTTTTATTTTTCCCCAGAAATCTCTCAGTCCGAACTTGGTATATCATGTATAGGTAACTAGCGAAACTAGCGAGCTAACTTTCCGCTAACTTGTAACTCCGTTAAATTTAATAAATTCTGTTTTCATGGATGCCTGGATGTTAAACTTAATTGTTACACCTGGTAAAGCAGCAACGCTCATCATTTTATTAAAGATGAAAGAATTTACACAGTTTTTAACTCTCAGTGTGCCGCAGTGTTCGTTTGACTTTGGGACCTGAAGGGGCGGAGTTTTGGACCCAGATTACTATGAGTCGCCAGGCTCCTGACTGCGGTAGCCGTAATGCTCAGACAAGCCATCAAACTGTGCGGCTTCACAGCTTAGCAAAGTCCTACTAAAACATTTTTTGACAGATTTTTGAGCGCCGTGTACCACATAAAATCAGTTCGAGGTCAGTAAACACAGCCAGAATTCATAGATAAGGCGCACCAGATTATAAGGCGCACTGACGATTTTTGAGAAAATTAAAGGATTTTAAGTGCGCCTTATAGTGCGGAAAATACGGTACTAGAAAGTGAGACCATATTTCTCCCATATTAGCTTCTCTTCATTGGCACCCTGTTAAACCCAGAATTGAATTTAAAATCCAAACATACAATCTTGAATAATCAGGGCACATCATATCTTAAAGTCATTATATTTTACCAGCGAGTTCTTCACCCTTAGACTGCAGGCTTGATTTTAGTTCTTATTCAATTTTATTTATATAGCACATCAAGGCACTTTATATTTTAAGGTAAAGACCCTACAATATTAGTAAGAAAATCCCTAAGAGCAAGCACAGAAGGAAGTGACAGTAGGAAGGAAAAACCCCCTTTTAACAGGAAGAAACCTCTGGGAGAACCATCCTCAGGAACAGGAAAGGAGAGTAGACAACAAAATAATGAAAAAAGCTGTAGAACACACAGTCTAAATACACACCAGAGAGATGGATAATAAGGCACAGGTGAACACAATCAAAACAATAGTAGGGCAAGGAAAGGGAAGAAATTAGGGAAATAAAAACACAGATCAGTCTTGTCTCCTTCTCTCTTTCTTTGAAGACATTAGTTTATCTTCCATGCCTGCCAGACACATTCTCCCACATTAATGCCATTTAATATTGCCTCCACAGAGAATGAATTGATTGCAATATGAATTACATAATTTAGAAGTGGAATTATTTTAATTGATTTACAATTTATAAAATTAAGAATCAGACAGACTGAGTAACACAAAACATGTTTGATAATTTTCATTTTCATGGCGATCCTTCAAACTCCAACAAACTACAGTGAAGCAAAAGGTTTCCCGAACTCTGTGTATACAATAATCAGCATTGTTAATTAGTTTTTGGTTTTTTTGTGGTTAAACACTTATGTGTTATTTCTGGTGGGTAATCAGCTTTGGGATTCAGTAGGAAAGCAATCACAGATGAGGATGTTGTTTTCAAGCTACACATTTTCACATATTCAGTTTTTGGGATGGGAAGACATGGCATAAAACTGCTGAGAGGGACACTTGGGAGATGAGAGTTTTGAGTTTGGACCTTGTGGTCACATTTTCCTCTCTAAACTCCAAACCGTACTATACCTGTACAACAAGCTTGTGAACAAAAACATACAGCACGGTCGTCCTCCTTTTTGAACAAAAAAGGAAAAAAAGAAAAGAAAAAAAGACGTTGGCCTTTTCTGCGTAAATACATCTCAGCGGAGCAACCTCTGTGGGAAAATGGACAGCTCATGTTTAGCCCCTGTCTCTGACCTTATATGGACAAGACATTTTATAAAACATTTGTTCGGCTGCACCGAGGAATGAGAGAGTGTCAGTGTCATCAAATACAGAGGCTGAGCCGAGCTGACAGGAAGACATTAGTTATGTCACAGCTGGGTGAGAGACATACGGCAGTGTGTGTGCGATCCGCTGTCAGACAGATATGCGGTATCATGCTGACATTATCCTTGTAATTACATATTTCATATCTGTCTTCTCGTGTTGTTCGCTTCAGATATGACAGGATTCCTTCCTGACCACAGCATCATAGAGGTAGTTTTTATGTAGATGTAAAGCTGTCAAAACCATTAAAGCATCGTTTTACTCATTAAAGTAGCAATTTTTTGTTTGTTTGTTTGAGACATGAGACATGGTGTTGTGCTTACGTAGATTTAGCCGCATCCAGAAATTATTTGGTAACCATTTTTAAGTAAAATTGTACCTGTTCTAACTGCTATGTAGACAACTTTTTATTACACACTGTCATCTAAAACAAATAAGGAAGCATAAGTTAAAGTCACCAGCAAAGAGGAGTGCCCACTTTCTGCTCAAAGATGAATTAGTGTGTCTTCATTGCAAATCAATGAGACATCCATCCAGTAATTGATCCAATACTTTTATCAAACTAAATACTGTGTCTATAAATCATTTCTTGTCAGTTTTTTCTTAATGTGAACTATGTGTGATGATGCTATTGTTTACGAAGCACCAAGTGACACTACTTTTACATGCACACAATCATCCCATTGTACTCCATTTATTTTCTTTGTTTCTTTGTGTGCTGGATGCCCGAGTCCCTTCATTAGCCAACAAGGTGCAATTAAAAAGTCCTGCTTTGCGCTGCAGTATTGTTTGGCCTTTTTGCGCTTTTAGCTGTTAAATGAAGCTTATGGTTAAGTTTGGTAAGAAAGTTCTAGATTTTACATCTATGTCCTACCACTGTTGGACTCTGCTATGCTATTTAGCTTCATTAGAGTCTAATCACCAAAGAGCTTATTACTAAGACAAACTCGGTATTTCAATAAATCATGCTCAGATCCTTCAAATGATCCGTCCTTATTTAAATGAAACTCATAGCATGCTTTATTTTAGGTGCATAGATGTTTATATATCATGTATAATTCAACTTTTGTGAATGTTAATGAGAAGCTATTGTGGAGAATTGAAAACAACACAAGGCTTTCATAAGGTGTTATAGCTGCATAAAGGCTAAAAGCAGGTCATTTTACCCCATTGCTACATGGTTGTTAGGCAACATCATAACATCTATTATAGATAAGAAACTTCAGAGGTCTAAGATGTAGCATGGCTTGTTACTCAAGTTTTGATTTGATAGGAGGAGTTGGCAAGCAAACACTTTAAACTTTTAGTCCAGAAACCTGAAAATGTTGAGTAAAACAAACATGCTTGTGATCCCTTTCTGTGATGATCCTGCACACAAAAGTTGAATCTGTTTAAAACAGATTTGATGTTTACTCTTCAGACAAGGTTTTTTTTTTTATTTGCTTTTTACAGGCACAGCTTGTATCGTGGATATCTGCTTTCTGATTTTCTTCACATGAGGATTTGATTCACAACATAGTCAAATAAAAAAACAAAAATTTCAAAAGGTCCTCAGACCTTCATCAGCTAAAGACTATCTCATCTGCTGAAGGACCTTTCATAAGCTGAGGACTGAAATGATTTAAATAAATATGCATTGATCAGAGTTAAACAGGATTTCTTCTTTTTTGTTTTTACTTAAAGCATTGTTGACATAAAAAAAAAAAAATCAGACTCTTGTATAATTCAAATTTTCTAGCATATCAGCTGCAGATTTACAGTATATTAGGAATGCCCACAGGCAGGAGCTGCAGGAGGTGACCATAGGAACACAGTGAGGCCAGCCAGGCTTAACCAGAAACACAAAGTGACTATTGTTCCTGCTGGCAGTGATCCTAGCTGCTGCCTTCCACACTCCCCATGTTGTTTTGGAACAGTCTGTTTTCTTTAACTGTTGTTGAAATGACAGCACCCTCAGTGATGATCCCAATTAATATTAAATGCATACAAAATTACTGTAGAACATTTGCATACACGGTTGGCTAGAGTTTCTTGCTGAGTCACAACATACAAATAATTTGTCCTAGCCTCTTACCACACTTCTTTCCTCTGTAATCTACCACGGCTATTATTTGACTGACTTTATTAAAAATGCTTTAGGCATGCAAGTTGTACTTTCTCAAGACTGAGTGCTGAACAACAACTCAAATCTCATTTAAGACATGACAAGACATTATTTGTGGAGTAAATAAATTCATCCTTTTATCATTCCAGTCCTGACAGTTCACAGATTCAACCCCAGACAATAGCTTTATTTCACAAGGGGTCAAGAGAAAACCTCAAACTTAAAGTGGGTGGGAAATTGCCCCTAAAAAGCCTGACAAAAATTACGTGAATTAAATTCTCAGTGTGATGTACTCAGGCAGATGGAAAATGCTCTTGAGTGCAGTCTAGCTGGCTTTTCTTTGAGCTTCCCTACGTCAGAGACTTTCTCATATGAAAGCATTTAGACAGAACGTGGTTTAAACATTGTTTCCCATTGCTGCTGTGCTGTTGGCACTGGCAGCTGTCGTGAGCTGCTTTGGTTGAGTCTGATTAATGGCTGGCAGCAGGTATTCACAGGTCAGTGAACCTGGAATCTGACCTTACCCAACGCCAAAGTAAAATACGATGCTGCACTTTGTTTACAACTAAACAGAATTACACTTCTTGTAGCTTGCTTTAGCTTCTGGTTTCTCCAGAGACAGTGATATATTGGCCTCTTCAAGGACCACACTCCTGGAAGTCATACAGAAAAAACAAAAAAACAAAACTAAACAAAACAAAAGAAAGGATGTCATCACTGAAATAAATTGGTGATTAGTACTGGGGATGTGGTCATGTGGAAAACTCAAAGACTGGGATGAGATAGACTTCAACAGCCGAAAGTAATTCTGCAGAGGTTTAACATGAGTTACCCAATTAAGAACTTGACTTATGAAGTAGGCTTAAAATGGTGCCACGTGTAGGGAACAATGGTGAGAGCTGACTGTGGTTGTATTCCCTATTTTAATTTCTGTTACCAGGATGATCCAAATGCAATCATGTTGGTTTCATAATTATTATTTTGTGACTGGTTTGTTTGTTAAACCACTTAACACTGACGTATGAATCAGTCACCTAGCATGACATACAACTTAGCAAAGAACCACTTTTAAACTGTGGGCACTTTCTACAGCAAATAAGAAATAGGAAAAAGTTCAGCTAAGACCCGACACAGGACCTAAGAGATGCACCTGGACCTTCATTTGATCCATCTATTGTTTGCTAAAACCTCATCTGAAATGGTCTTAATGGAAGGGTGGCCATCAAGCAGCCATTTTTAAGGAAGTGAAAGAGAGAAAATGCTGAGGTGTGACACATTACTAAAGAACTAAATCAGACTGAAAATCAGTGGCATTATATACAGAAGAGGTGGGGACTCTGTCATGGTTTAAAGCTGCATTCAGCTAGAGATCTTGCAAAACTGATGCCTATAACTGTTGTGAGATTCTGATACACCATACAATACCTATTAGAAACCATCACTTCATTTTTCAGATTGACAATGATCCCAAAGACACACGATGAAAAGAAAAACACACATTTACACACAATAGAATACTTGATGATCATCTTGACAGGGATGGAGGAAAAGGCAGCCAACATCCAGCTAAGAGCTTTAAATGTAATTTAAAAAGTCTGGAGAACTATTCCTGAAGAATACTTAAAGAAATGACAAGAAAGATTGTTAAAAAGAGTTCAGGCTGTATTGAAGAACAAAGATAATCATACCAAATACTTACTTTCAAGCTTGCTAACTTTTGCCTTACATATTGTATTTCCATGTGTATTTGCACATATTTGAATAAATCAATGCAGCTATTTCCAGTTTTCCTAGTAAAAGAAGAAATGAGCGATGGGCCAAGACTTTTGCACAGTACTGTATTTAAAAACAAAATTAAACAGAAGGGTGAAAGCCCTATTAAATTTTAGACTGAGTCAAAGAATTGTTTTGGGGTTTTTTTCTTCATTTTTTTCAACAGTTCTCTCTGCGCTGCGAGGTAGGCTCCATTAGGTTTTGATAATAACATGTTGATTTGGGTATTACGATACAGCTGTTAGTTTATTTATCAGCTAAATATATTTACTGGCCCATTTTCAAATGCCTAAAGCATTATCTGAAAAAAAAAAAAAAAGATATTTGTCTGAACATTGATGTGAAAGTTCTTCTTTCATCGGGTGTAAGAACATGGGATTCCCACTCATCTAGGTCCCTTGAAAATCAAAAATTTGGAATCAATCAAAGATTTGGCTCAGATTCTTGGAGTCAAGCAAGTGTATAAGATATATCCTAAGCTATGGCTCAGCTTCTGTGTAATAGTTATCCAAATGATGGTCACTACCTTACATAAAAGTAAACAAAGGTACGGTCCATTGGACTTTATGATGGTGCGTCATTCTCTTGCCCTCATTGATGGATAGCTGTTTTTCTATGTGCCTTATTTAATAAAAACAGGCACAAATTTTATTTCATTTATTTCAAATTTTGTTTAATTTGTTTCAACATAAACATTTGCATGATGTTTAAAAAGAAGTCAAATTGGGCTAAAAGAGCTTGATTTGAATATAAATTCACATGTGTTGCTAGGCGCACGAGTCCAGCTAATCCATATGGTAGACCCAGAATACACTTTGGGTAAAAAAGGTGTGTGTTAGAGCACCCTGATGGGTTAGGCCTCAGTCACACAGGGTTACAGTAGGAAAAATGTGTATCTGGTGAGTGGCTGCTGTGAAATGTGTTGCTGGAACCAGTCACGCAGGCCTAGAGACCGGTCAGTGGGGGTCACTGACTGGTCTCTTGCCCAGTATGACTAAGCCCTTAAGAAGATAAAAACCTTAATGTAGACAGAAACTAATTTCTGGTATGCAATATTCAATTTTTACAGAACAGTTTTATCTTTGTGTAAACTAATGAAAGAGATAAAAAAAAAAAATACAGTGAACACCATTTACTATAATAGCATTTATTATATATCTGGGAATCAATGCCATCCCTAATTCAAAGGTGATGTCAATTTGCCCATTCACCCACAGCTACTATAAACAGTCAAGAAAATTGAACATTTACTAATGACATTACCTGATATGTGAGTCAAACCACTTTGAATTTAATATGAAGGAAACATATCAGTGTGCATTTTCATTTAGTGTAACAGAGTAGTAAGATTTGCTGATTCTGCAACTGAGAATTTAATAAAAAGGTAAGCTTACGGTCTTTTCCAATGCATCTAACACAGTGGATAGATTTTACAGGCTGGTCCATAAAGTACTCGTTCAGTCCCTGCGGTTCCTGTGGCTTTATAGTCTCATGATCCTTGACAATATGCCCTTTAATGTCTTCTCCAAATGCTTAAAGGTCTCCTTGTGCTCAGTTTTTGTCCCTGTACTTGATAATGGCCACTGCCTTAATGTCTATGTTTCTTTAACATGCCACTGACAGACATTTACAATGGTCTTTTATACTGAAATGTTAATTTTCCTGTTAACAGAATGAAAAAAAAAACAACATAATATTGAATTTAACATGAATGGATAGTAACAAAAAAGTAATGTATCTAGTAGAAATGTGAAATATTTGATATTTATTCCAACTTCTGAAATATGAAAATGTACCACATTTGGCATTTTGTTAGCTGAAAAAGGTAACTTCAAACCAATAATAAACCAGTGAACTGATCACCAGAACATTTGTGTCATGTCTTCAGCTTTGTGTCGTACCTTTCTGCTAAAGGTAAATGGGTCTTGCGCTTTCTTTGTGAAATTAGGAATTCCATTTACAGAGGCTTCATCAATAGCTCAGCTCAGACTGCAGAGAGAATCAGTCTCTCTGGCCATGAAATTGCTAAACAGCTACCATGCTAATTCATGTTAACCTTGAATGGCATGGCATTGCCCTCAGGCAACAAAAAACATTTTAGGTTATTAGACTGCCCCTCAAAATTTTTATTAATTCATTTTTCAATGTCATGCTATAAGATGCGTCGATGTTCGGTAAAACAAAAATTAGGATTGGGTTTGACTTCTTCCTGTTGAAAAGGAGTTTTTCCTTCCCACTGTTGCCAAGTGCTTGCTCATAGGGGGCCATCTGAAGGTTGATGTTTTGTTTTTTTGTTTTCTCTGTATTATTGTAGGGTCTTTACCTTACAATATAAAGCGCCTTGAGATAAGTGTTGCTGTGATTTGGCGCTATATAAATAAAATCGAATAGAAATGAATGATCAAACACACACAGAGTTTTGGTTGTTGGAATAAATACTTATATAAAAACTTGGTGCTTGTTCAAACAAAAATTAAAGTTTTATAAAGTTCTATGAAGATGAATAAATTGCTTGTTTTCACACACATAAAAAATTTACTACATGAGCATATAAACCGAAAAATGCGACATATTGGTATCCCAATAACACACTGTTGCCATGAGGCAACAAACCAATTTCTTGTGAGGGGGTTGAAGGGGGGACAACTTTGTCTTATGACATATCAACATGTGCCCTCAAACTCCCAAAAAGTGAAACCAAATTTTTTCCCCAATAAAATTTAAATTCATGCCATAGAGGGTAATACAAGAAAGGTTTGATAAAGAGTAACTTGATATGCCTACCACCACACAGCTAAAATGACCTTGAACTCAAGTCTGATCAACATCTTGGCAATTAGTGAGTCCTTATATTACATTCCTGGTCACCATCAGTGGTTGAGCTCAAACAGCTAGCTCCAATCTGCTTGGCCTGGCTCCTCCATAACCTGAGATATTTCCTCCAAATCCCACATTTGTTAATAAGTTCTTTTCATTCTGCACTTGGATTCTCTGCTATGCCACAACAATATGAAATGACTTTTAATATTGTATTCATAATTTAAATTTTTTTTTTTTTTAAAGAGAACTGGCAAGTACCCACAACTGTCGACTCTTCAAATACAAACTTTTGCTGTTACTTGTTAGTTTATAAAATACTGCTAAAATGCTTAATTTATATTTTTGTGTTTTGGACTTTTGGTCTCACATCTAAAAATGTCATCTTGGACCTACATTAAATATTAAAATATATCGATATATTTTATTGTAACTCTGTACGTCTTGGACCTTGGTGTGATACTTCATTTTGACATATGGAAGCAGATTAGTCAGAAAAGTTAATAATCTATTCATCCATTATGGATACACTTAATAGTTGGAATGAGAAACAGAAAATCAAAAACACCAGTGAGTACAGCTTCTCTGGAGTCCAGGAAAAGTTTTTTTTTTTGGATGAAAAACACAAATTTCTGTGCTGTGATATGAATGCCTTGGCCTTGAAAAACCTCACAGGAGGATCAAATGGTCTACACACTGATTAACAAACTAATCACTGATATCACCGTGTCTGGGGGATGTTGAGCTGTGCCAACAGTACATACCAGGAAATACTCAGGGGACCCCAGGAATAGGCACAACTTCTGTGTTTAGGGCTTCTGGTCTCTCTCTAACACACACACACACACACACACACTCACACGCACACGCACACATATATATAAAAGAACAAAAAGGTCAGCAGGGGGATGGAGATGAAAAACATTTGCTCATATAGGTGAGTTTAATTGAACTTTTACCATCCCCATGGTCATCAGCAGAGCTCATCTGATTGAATAAGCATCAATCTTTTCTTATTCCATCTACTATATTGGGGCATTAACTTCAAAGTGATGATGCTTAAAGTTTCTATAAGGTTAAATAAAATGACATTTAGACGTAATGTGATTATTCTCAGCAAAAAGATCCTTCTCTCTTTTCAGTTTATAAAGCCTAACCATGTTAAGCTTAAGAAACAAATGATTCCATGTGTATCACAGAGAAAATTAAAAGGTTCCATGTTTTCTTCAGATTATATAAACACGGCTAACGAGACGTTGCAACACATTTCTGAACAAAGCCTCCACATGTGGCCGCCTTCAGTGAAATTAATTCTGAGGTCATAATAAAAAGGAAAACCACAGACAAGCTTATGATGATAAAATGCAGACAAAGCTCATTTTATGTTTGGCAGAGGTGTGAATGTTAATCAAATTAATGATCAGAAAAATCAAAGCCAGTGATCTAAAAGGCAAATAAGTATTAGCCAACTGGTGTATTACTACTGTATTTTTATAGTTCAGAGAAGAAAAAGTAAATAAATTATCCATCCCTCTATTTTTTGCTCCTTATTTATGTCTGGTAGCAAAAGTCTAAGTAGAGATGCCCAGATCTTCCTTTCCCCAGCTACCTCCTCCAGCTCTTCTGACATTCCCAAACCAATTAACAGATATTATCTTTCCACCATGTTCTGCGTCTTTCACAAGACCTCCTCCTGGTTGGACATACCTTCTGATCACTACTCATGCTAGGGCCTTCATCTGGGTCTGAATTTTCTCCAGGACCCAGGTCAGATTGACTGCTTTTTCTTTTCAAATATTTATCTATTGCTATTAGTTGTCTCACTCACAGCATGACTATTATGTAATTTCTTCTTCCTCTTCTTCTGTTTTACTGGTACAACTTCTAGTTGTACTGCCCTCTAGGGGAAGAGAATGTAATTGTTTTGCCCATTACTCACGCCGATTGCTTAGAGCAGTGGTTCCCAACCTTCTTTGCACCACGGACCGGTTTATGTCCGACAATATTTTCACGGACTGGCCTTTAAGGTGTCGTGGATAAATACAACAAAATAAAAACAGTACCGCTACCAAAAAAAAGAAGATTTATTCATAACACACGGGAAAAGACCCAGGGAAACCAAGTTAATGACAAAAATGATTTTAAAAAAAATAACGATAAAAATGATAAAAACCCTGAAAACCACAAATCTCAATTCTCGCAGCCCGGTACCAAAAGACTCACAGACCAGTACCGGTCTGTGGCCCAGGGGTTGGGAACCGCTGGCTTAGAGTACTAATCAGGTGGAACCAGATAATCTTCCACAGCACAGCTGATCATTTCTCATGGCACACAGTGGTTGGGAAACACTGGTCTAGTTCTCCCTTGGGCTCCAAAAACATCTCTGATCAGTCTGGAAATGGACATGGGATGCCACTGGTGTCCTTTGATGTCTTGTATCAGATCTGTTCTGGTTCATCCTGCTAATGCTTGATCAGTTTGTAAAGTTTGGAGGCCAGGTCGACGTCAAGACCTTAGGTTTAGAAGAACATTCCTTTTTTAAATACAGTTGTCAAGTATTTGTATTGATGATTTAAATGCTTTTTTTTTTTAAATTCAAAATGCAGATGGTCTCAAGCTGCCAGTCACATAACACTAATATAGAAAATCATCAGTTACGAGTGCCTGGAAAACCTCCACCTTTGGGTAGCTAGATTAGGAGGATGCTAAACTGGCTTGTTTGTGATCTGACAAAATCATGAACGTTGCTTTGAGTTACGTGTTGTTCAGCTGAAACCAACCGCTTTTTACAGAAAAGAGTGTTTCTGTTACTTATAGCTCGGTTGTCTCTTTGTTGATTCTGTTGATGATGTTTGACTTTTCTGGGGTGGACTGATGCTGGCTGCCATCACTCTCTAATAATAGCTACGCTCCTGTCTTAGTTGTTTGTATTGCAAACAAACCAGGACTATAAATCATATTCCAATCCAAAACAAAGAAGAAGAAATTACACTGCAAAAATAATCAAAGCACAACTGTCACAACCACTGAGTGAGCATCACTTGCTTTTTCTTATAATTGTAATCTTATTTTAATTGAATAATTTTAGCTTTTGCAACTTACTCTGCATGATCCTTTTTTATATAACTCTGCAGTGGTTTGACTGTCACGAAAGCATAATGGAGATAATGAGTAGCTATGGATGTGTCCTGTTGGCAGAACCACGTGTCTTTTTTTATTTAGTTTTTTCCAACTCATCATTAAAAAGTTGAATATCTATAGTTAGCAGCTCCTGACAGTTGGTGAAAGATGACCTCCTCTGCCAATCATCTCCTTGTGGCAGGAAACCAACATTTCCTGTTTGTGTAACTTTACACTAAAAGTGCCACAAGCACACGTACACATGTCAAATTTGTAATGAGGGTGTCAGAAGATAAAGCTGGGGTGATGACTGAGGGTTCAACAAAAGCATCAGCTGGCAGCGCGAATGTTTTGGCTGCCCTGGAGGCTGGGGCCAAATTGTTTCTTGTGTTAATTACGTTCTGGCCATTGTGACAAACAGTTAGAAAGAATAACACAAGTGACCATGTCAAAGGCGATAAAATTCCATTTGGTCAACAGCTTTTCCTACTAAGCAGACTGAAAAGCTGAACTGGGCTGAATTATGTTCTCGGACTTTGTTTGATCACAATAAACGCACACACCCATACAAACATAAACACACTGAAGCTATTCAGACCCATAAAACCAAGCCATGAAAACGGAACCAAAAATTCAACAGCTTCCCTTGGTTTCCTTAAAGCTACAGACACAGACACTAGAACATGCCTTCAAGACAGCAGTTTATATATTATCCCTTCTCTGTTGTTTGTCATTTTGCTGCTTTTATTGTTGTTATTTTCACCCGTTCTTTTAGTTTGATCCAAAACTGATGTAAAATCTCTTTCCCAAACGTCTTACAAAACATACGCACCTGCACACTTTTAACGGGATCGTTAATGCTCTCCAGAAAATCTATGTTTATTTATGTTATGTTTTTTAATGTGATATTCAAAGTTTAAAGGAAAATACTTTACTAGGCAGTTTAATGTAGTTCATTGCAGGCTAACCTGATTAGTTTGCAGTACTTTAGTGAGGTTACTGTATTGCATTATATGTTGAACTTGGGTAGAGCAGCTATGGTGTATGGGTGATCATTTTCATTTAAGGTGTTGATGCTGATTAGGTTCTTTTTCTTCTACAGTAAACATCAGAGCAGCAGCAGCACAGGTCAGCTGCCTATACACAAAGCAAAAATCTACTGTCTACTCAGTGGCATGTGAACATGCTTCATGGCCATTTTAAAACACCAACTTCTGTTTTTACAATGATTCTTATTACCTGACTGCACCATATTAAAAAATGGCCTGTATTTGTATAACGCTTTACTTAGTCCCTAAGGACCCCAAAGCGCTTTACACTACATTCAGTCATTCACCCACTGGTGATGGCAAGCTACATTGTAGCCACAGCTGCCCTGGGGCGCACTGACAGAGGCGAAGGCTGCCAGACACTGGCGCCACCGGGCCCTCTGACCACCACCAGTAGGCAACATGGG
>VUQG01023677.1:0-19395 GCA_015106755.1 Etia nguti
CTGCGGTCTTTCGCTACTCAGGTTAAACATGATATATAAGTCACTTAGATAACTTAAAATGTTATTGTTTGGCTTTTTTCAGTGTTTTATTTGTTCCTGAGTAAATCAGTTTGGCTGAGATTAAAGTTATAGTTTTCACACAGCTGAATAAACGTCACACAGAAAACTGATTAAACAGAAGTGTGAGATGGTCGAGAATTTACTCCAGTGTCCTGTTATATTTTAGATAGCAAGGAGCAGACGGCTGAGTTTATTAAACTCCACCGAGACAGCGGTGACGCAAATCTGAAGGCTAGACCATCCAATTTCACAGCCGCTCACTTCCGGCCTACCCGGCCTTCGGAGGACCCGGCCCACGTAGACCGCGAAGGCCGGGTCCTCAGGAGAGAGGACAGCGAGGACAGAGAGACAGCTATTGATTGAATGCAGATGCCATCTTGACCCCTTCAATCACAACCCATTTTGTCGCCATCTTGACGCACTGAAGACGCTTTGAAGACAGCAACGACTGCAACTGGTTGTAGAGCTGGTCTCAGTCCTCAAAGCAAACATTTCAAAGGCAACAAGCCCACAGCTTCACTGTGCACAATCACAACTGCTGCTCTCAATACTGTGACTGTAAAGCAGCCCAAACATGAGAAACTACAGCTGACATCAGCAGGACAATCACACCACAGACAGATCGTTTGGGTTCAGATGGAATCACAGCTGTCTTTCTTCAGGCTGATGTTAGCTAACGCTACCATGTATAGATAATACTGAGTACGGCCGTGCAGTCTGGTCGGGGACGCTGCTGAACATCCTGCTCATTCAGGTTTGGACTGGAGCTCAAATCATGTGTTTAATTTGTTTCTGTTCTGCAAAGGGACAAAAGTTGAGCGCGCACACACACACACACACACACCCACACACACTAATCCATGTTGTGTTTACACACAGTGAGCCTGTGAGCAGACAGAGGTGGAATTTTACTGGGAATATGCTGCTAAGTGACTGGAATGATAAGTGGCCAGTTTGATGTGGAAGCTTCTCGCCGTGTTTCTGGACGTCAGTCTGAGAGCGTTCCCACAGAGCTGCAGCCGGTCAGCTGACCCAGCAAGAGGAGTTTCTCTCAGTCGGTGCTGTCAGTTTTCCAACAAGACAGGAAATCATCTTTAGGACATTTCAATGATGTGAGAGGAAGTCTGCACTTCAGCTCGACAGAAGAGAAAACTAGTTGGAAGCTGGACGTCAAGCCCAGCAGGTTACTCTTACTGGGACACATAAATGAGGTCCAATGACAGCCTCGGTCAGTTCTGCTCTTGTTATCTGACTCTCAGTACCAACTTCTGAAGCCAACATCTTTCCTTCTTCTTCTCTCAGATGCTCCTTTCAGAGGTCTCCCCAGCGGATCATCTGCCTTCCTCCCATCTCAGCATCCTCCTCTGTCACACCATGTTCTCCTTCACTACATCCATCGACCTCCTCTGAGCTCGTCCCCTTCTCCTCCTGCCTGGCAGCTCCATCATATCCACCCTCATATCCACTCATTTCTGGTCCTGTCCATGCTGTTCACTCCCAATAAACATCTGAACATCTTCACCTCGGCCTCGACCGTCTCCATCTCTATCCGTCCCTGACACTCGTCTCCACCTACACCACCCTTTGTCCTTCACCTCCATGCACTGTCCAAACTTCTGCTGTCTAATTTCTTACATTAATGGTTCATATGACTGTGTGACAAATCAGGATACAGTGACGTTGTAAACATTTTAACTGCCAGAAGTTTCCTGACAATATCACTCCTCTTTCTCTGTTAACCTACATCGACCTACGCGCTGCCATGCGTACGACCAACGCGCCTTCTGCTGCAGTATTTTCACTCCCAGCTGCACGTTCCTCTCTGCAGGGAGGATATAATATGACATTTTTCTGAACAGCTGCTTTCTCTCACAGACAGTGCTGAGCTGACAGTTTTTCCTTAATTAGAGACAGATGCAGTGTGGGTAACCGTGACCTCATATCAGAGCAGTTATATTATGAGATGGTAATTCGATAATCATCCCGAGCGGTGTCCTGGAGTTTCAGAGCAATCTGTGGAGCACTGGATTGTTTTTCTGTCCTCTGCCTGCAGGCAAACCTGTGCAGCCTGTTCTTATTATCGCTGCAGCTGCAGCTCAGAGCGCAGGCCAGCCTCGGTGTGTCCCGACTGTTAAACAGCTTCCTGCTGAGGAGGGCAACACGTGGGAGCAGGAAAAGGAACCGAATTCGGGCGAATTCCATTGATTTATTCTGATTACTTTTGTGAGTTACATGGTAATAATCCACTCTTACACACATGCAATCCTAGACTTTAAAACTGGGAAGTAGTGACCATGGATCAGCCCTGCCCAGGCGGTCTGAGTTGGGTTTGAACACTGAGAGGTGGCCGGTGGGACTTTGGAGCCATAAAGTTCTTTTTATCAGAGCAGCCCGGCTCATCGGTCGTCCGCTTTGATGGTTCAGGCGGATCTCAGAGTTGCAAAAACACACAAGATGCAATATTTAACACCAGAACCTCCTTCAAGGAAAAGGTGAAGACTAAATGGTAAAAATGAGGTCACAGTTCCCAAAACTTGTGTGTGTGTGAGAAGGTGGCTGTGGAGAGCTGACCATGTAATGCTGCAGATGATTCACGTGGTGCTAACTGTGATGCTAACTGTGATGCTAACTGTGCCCAGGCACAGCTTCATTTCCCACTCGCAGCATAAAGGAAAAGTACTGCGCGCGCGCACGCACACGCACACACACACACACACACACACACAACAGGTAAGAATGGTTTAAAAAGGCTTTTTCAAGCCTTTTATTCACCAAAGCAAATGGAGCAGTATGCTAAAAACATGCATTAGCGATGTAACGGTTGAAGCTTCTGTCTAAAAGCAGGGTGCAGCAGCCCAATGGAGGGTCTGGAGGCAGACCTGAGCATATTTGGAAGAGCGGGTGGAGTGTCGAGTTGTTTTTATCGCACATAAATGAGCGTCATGGTGAAAATGGTAAAACTGCTGCAAGCCTCTGAAAGAAAGCACGAGTGTGTGCAGGCCCCAGGCCAGCAGCCAGAGCCGATCTTCAACAGCAGCGACGCGCAGTCACGCTTCACGTGTTCTTGGACGTGTTTCTAAAAAATGTCTGCAGTCGGTTTTTGAACTTTTCTGTCAGCTTTGTGTCAAAGAAATCAAACTCTAAAACAAAGCTGCTAATAAAGGGACCGGTGTCAGTGTGTGACGACAGCTGGTAATTACGTGACTGCGCACCTCAGGCTATGTTACATATTAATGCAAAAGTAAGAACAATCATTTTATTCTATTAATATAAGGAGTACTGAACCTAATTACTAGTAATTCACTAATGTAAGGTAACGGCTAAAGTGCAGTGACTCCAACTGTGGCGCTAACATCCAAAGAAATCCAGAATTTCTCTCACCAAACTGGTGCTCGGACTTCAACTAATGTTTTTGTTTTTTTTAATCCACCCAGGATGAACCATCCATGATTAATGTACTAGTCCTATCGCTCTTATTTTGAAAGTTTGGACCTTCCTGTGTTGTGTTTCTCTGCCAACTCACTCACAGCTGCTTCCAGAAAATATGTTTGGGTTTTTTTTTTTTTGTTCTTTTACATCTGGAAAGCAGCTTTTTTATTTTCATGTTTTACCAAACTGTGAGAACATTTCCAGCAAGTCAGCTGGTCAGAGCTCCTAATCTGTAATAAATGGAGAAATCTCTGTGCGGCGTGCCTCTCATCCTGTGGACAGCTGCTGTTGGCTGGTGCACGACGCCTTCATGAAAACACTGAGCTGAATGTCAGTGTTTTGGCCAACACAATCTGAAAGGTGAAAGATTTTGTCATGCCAGACTGAATCTGACACCTGAGATACCTGAGCCCACATCATCAGCACTTTTATCTACAGATGGATGTTGTGCAACCTGTGTGAGTGCAGTTTACTTCAGATGGAAGAGATTTGAGTTTAGATCAGGAGCGCTCGATCATGTTTTACAGGGTCACGGGTCTACAGAAAACTCTCAGTGGATTTTTGAGAAACTGATGGAAATCTAAAAACTGGAATACTTTAGAGACCATTTTGAACTGGATGCTTATTCGTGTTTACTTCCTGTTTTGGTCTGACCCGCTGAAGCTTCGTGTCTTCTAAAATCCACAGTCTAAAAGTCACAGTCTTAAATCTGAATCCCTGTTAATATTTGTTGCTGTAACAGCCAACATGTCCGCCTTTTATATGTTTTTAATCAGCTCATGGCAATAAAGCATGATTCAGCTTTTATGGCTGTGCTCCGACGAATCAGAGCAGAGCAGAAAGTCTGAAACTCTGGCTTTACTTTGGTAATAACCCCCCTCCATCCCCCCCAACATCATGTTACCCAACAGCCTGCATGGAGCCAAATCCATCATCCTTTAACTCAGTTTCCCAGACGTTTTTCTTCGGCTCGTGTGCGGACTTGATGCTGTGGGAGCTGTGCTGATTGGACAATGGAGCTCAGGTTTGTTAAGTTTATTAAGGTCATAAGTTGAATGAGCTCTCAGCGAAGGCGTGTCTGTGTCCTTTTCCATCAGGTCTCTGTTTTATTGCTGCTGATGATCAATAAAACGTCCACAGGCCAACATCTCACCCGTCAGTCTGTTTACACATGACTGAACTCCCATGGTTCCTGCTCCCAAGCTCCGTGAGGTTGATTTCTAGTAATGATTATAGTAATAATAACATTTATAAAAAGACTGTTGAAGCAAAGACTACAGAAGATTCTCAGCTTTCAGTTCTGTGCCAATGACACTCTGGTTTATACTCACAGTTCATTACGCACACAGCTCACTCTGTCCTCGTGAGTCAACAGGGTAAGGTGAAGGGTTAATGCTCAGTTGGATCAGTGGGATGAAAGCTACGCTCTGATTGGTTGTTATAACCAATAGACCACAGCTGACACTCCAGCAGTTCCTCTTAAAGCACTTATTTGTTTAATTGTTACGGGTCAGGTGAAGGACGGTCAGCAGGTAACACTGAGCTGCTTCCACACGTTTTAAACTATAACTAGCACGGTGATTTTCTGCTAACCATAACCAAAACACTTCTCCAGCATGCTTTGTGGGCTTTTTTAAAAAATCTTCTACAAAATCTTAGCCTTTAAAAAAACTGAGCTAAATATCGAGGTCATGGCTGGGAACCAAGATGTATGTATTAACAGGTAGCAGCAGGAGTGGGTTAGCAGCTGGTAAACATGGTTTGGTTATCTGGTTAAACACCAAATGCTTCAGTTCATCCAGACAAGCACCAATCAGCTAAGTGAAGGCTCCAATTCAGGCTAATGACAGAATTCATTTTATTTATTTTATTTTAAATGTCCCACAGGTAACAGCAAACACCTTTTAAACCACAGCAGGTGCATGACAATGACTCTCAATCAAACTATACGATCAAACCTCCTGAGAGCAAAACAACCAATCACAGCAGACCCTCCTCTGCCAGCACCAGCCAGTTAAAAGCATGAATGTAGGCTAATGTCCTCAAACTGAACAGCTCGAAATCAGAAATAATCACCGTCAAAATCCGTCACAGGGTTCCTTTATCCTACTCTCGTGTCCATCTGCAGAAACACTCTTCTAACCAGAGCAGCAGCCTCCTCAGTGGGAGGCAACCAGCTCGAGATCCTTTGCTGATGGACCACAAAGTGTTGAGGTTTCCTCTGATGTTTCTCACCCTGACCACTCGTTACTGAGGCCCTCAACTACTGTTCCAGCAGCCAAAGCTGCAGGTCACCTCTTGGCCTTGCAAGACGGACGTTAGGGTGAAAAACACTCACTGCTCTGAGCCTGAAGCGCAGAACCAGAACCCACCCAACCTGACCGCCTTCGCTGAAGACAACAGTCATAATCCCATCAGGTGAGTCACAGTATCAGCGTAAATAAATCTGCAGATCTGATTTTAATGCCTGCACAGAGCAGATGAGGAGGACAGGAAGTCAGACACAAAATCTAATGCATTTTCAAAATAAAAGAACCTTGTGTTTGAAGAAAGGATGGAACACAAGTATGATGAGAAGGCACCCGGTGTATTCCTGCGTCCTCCACCACCTGCACTTCAGATGTTTGCTTTTTGAGTCACATTTAAAAGAAATACCTGGGAAAGGAACCTTTTTAAGTTCCATATCTGCCTGTTAGGTTAATGAATAATCATGTCAAACAATGTACATTACAATACCGACCAAATCACTGCGATTAGGGTGTTTGCCATAATTGAGCAGCCTTACTATACGCAGCGATAAACTTTATCGGACATGAAACTTTGATCGAGCAGGGCTTCTTTCAGGCTTGTTCTTCACGTTTTCTAATATTTTGTTTTACTCGCTGTTTGGCTACAAGCAAAAAACTACTCAGTTAAGATCGTAGTTTGGAGTCATCTGCAGGCTATCAGCAGTTTGGACGCCCGACACTAACAAGGTAAAAGGTCAAAAGAGTTCCTCTGCAGGGCAGAAGAGCTCGCACAGAAACTTAAGTTCATAGATCTGTCATATCGGGTTTGTTTTTTTTCTGCACATGGCCCAACAGGAAGTTAAAATGTGACAGTCAGCAGCGGGGGAGGAGCACCGCGGTAGCTTCGATGTTTCCATCACAGTGGACAGTTTTTTTTTTTTATGCTTCATTCAGTCGTTCATTTATTAACACCCTGCAGCGTTTCAGTCTCTGAAACAAGCGAGCTGAGCTGAATAAAGATGAGGAAGAGGAGGAGGAAACGGAGGGAGGTGAAGCAATGAAAAAAGAAAGGTGTGAAGGACAAATAAAGACAAAGCCTGGACTTTGATCAGTCTGCATTCTTCTGTTTGTTTGCAGCACTAATGGCAGGAGCGTGTCAGTGAATGCAGCACAGGCACACTGACCTGCCTAAAGATGTATTCACTGACTTCTGTTCTATTGTTTACAGCAGCACAGAGTTTAAGGGGCTTCAGACTGTATCCTCTGACATTGCTGGGCTCTGTCGTCATCATCATGGTGACTCCGTGTGATCACGCTGCTCTGTACCTGTCACTGTTTGACTTCACCGTTTGTTTGTACTGAAAATAAACGCTGTTGCAGGTTTAAACAGAGTTTCTCGGTAATCAGCACAGATGCAAATCTTCACTTTGGAACGAAAACGTCTTTAAATTGACGGATTTTTGTCCTAAAACATCTTTGTTCAGCACGGTCGCTGTAACGGCTCTAAACGCTAACTTTATCACAGGCGTCACCGAGAGCGGAAACCCCTAATATGGTCATCTATGGGCACACCTGCAGGAGAGAGTCGATAAGAAGCTGGCTTAAAAGGACCAGCCGTTATAGTGGGAGGGGCTAAAACTAAAACAGGTGGTTTCAGACAATGGTTGAGTTAGAGGAGGATTATTCTGAACTGTGAATCATGCAAAGCTGCTCTAAATGAATCAAAGAATTTAAAAGAATGTATGTGAGTAGGAGCAGAAGCCTCAGGCCAATCAGAGAGCAGCATGAAAAAGTCCTTCAGTGGGGTCCCACCGAGACATCAGGAGGCTCCACCACGCGTGGACCTGTGATCTGCAGCAATCTTTCACCTGGACTGAGTTAATCAGTGACATTTCCTCCTGCCACGATCACACCTGCCAACTCAGAGAGCAGACTGTGGACTCGAGCTTCAGGACTCGGAGCCAGAGGGAACTTTACTGCAGCAGAAACACCTCTGACCTCAGCTGACCTCTAAAGAAGCAGACTCACAGCCTGACAGGGAAACACAAACTGCCAGGAACGAGTCAATAATGAGCTGCAGGTACATTTACTGCAAATACCCGCAAATCCAGTTTCAGCTGCTAAAAGTCTTTGCTTTTCACTTTATGGCTGCCAAGTACTCCAAAGTGTCACTTCCTGTCTTTTCTAATATTACTGATCGATCCGAATAAATTTAATCCGACCCTCACTTTAAATTCAGTCATGTTTAGTTTCTGCTCAAAACTTCGAAAACACGGAAACTTTCTCTGCATCTGAAATCATTCTAACATCATTCTAATCATTCTAACTCTGTGTTCCCTGCTCCATCAGCGGGTGTTTGTTACTCACAGCGCGGGGACATGGTGGCGGAGCGGCGGGTCACACTGTCACCAGGAGCCGGGGTGAGACGTCAGGAGCCGGATACCGGGCGAAGAGACGGCGGAGAAAAGCTCGACTCAGTCTGAGGAGAAAGCTGCGGCTCTGGGACTGAAGAGGCACAGAGGAGGAGGAGGAGGAGGAGGAGGTGGGTGCTGCCTTCAGGCACGGTCGGAAATTTCGCAATCACAAAGGGAGCGGCGCAGTGAAAGGTCAGAGACCGCTGACGCTGACCTCTCCTGCTTTATCGTGTTAATAATATCATATATGACGTGTGTCACACACTGAAGTCTAATGAATCCATTAAAAAAAACGGACTTTATTATTATAATTGTTGTTGTTATGATGATGATGATGATGATGATGATGATCGGGTGCTGCGAGCCATAAACACTGTGCTGACGTCACAGTTGGCACACAGCTGAGCACATACCCAGCTTACTGTTCATTTAACAGCGATTAGACTCGCTGGTGACTCGGCGTCCCGCTGATGTGCGACCATCAGCACTTTAATCGCGCTCACTGCAGGACGCTCACGGTCACCGAAGGCTCAACAACAGCGTAACAAAGAGGCCGAGAATGCAGCACGAGGTGGGGGGTTACAGGAACTCTGAATATTTACTCAGAAATACCAAATAATTGTATTAAAGCAGAGTTTTGAAGTGCGTGTGCAGCCCTGCGTCCTGTTGCACATTTATTAAGTAAGAAGATAAGAGTGTATAAGACTTTAAACATAATCTCAGGATTATAATTGTTTTACAAAATGGGGAAAAAAAGCATTTAGACCTTATTTAAACAAACTCTTCACACGGTGTGTCTTCAAATCTGTTTACAGTACCTAAAGTAAATACATGATATTTCTGTTTTATAAGTTCTGATTTATTGAAGTGCAAATCTCTTTAATTCTGCATTTTCTGATTATTTTAATGACTTATTGTTCAGTCTATAATAATGTCATTATTCTGCCAAATAATAAGCAACAAAAGCTCTACGAGGTGCAGTAATTATACTCAGTTCACTCGCTGGGCCCACGTCCTCATTTTAGGTTTGACAGCATTTTAGTAGATAATGGCTTGGACATGAATTGAGCTGCGGTTTGGGGAAGACCTCGAAGGGGACTGGCGGCGGCTCCCGGGCCTGGTAGATCCCCATGTACTAAACAGAAGCAAAGAAGTTAAAGAATTGAAATGGGCAGGGAGGAGGGGCACGTAAACGAGAATGAACAGCTTGCAGAACTGGGGGAACCTATAGAGATGAGAGCCGGAAGGAGCGTGTTTGGAGGCGTGGCCCCGCTCCTGAAATTCTGATACTTAATCTCCAATACACGCAGTAAAAGCTGTAGGTATAACATGGAAATACTAAATGATGCACACGTACATTAAACCTGAGCAAAGTACATGGTAAATGTACTTAGTTACATTCCTACAGGTCCTATCCTCGCTCTCATCCTGTGGTATCATATTTCAGTGGGGCCGGTGCCACCCCCTGCCCCCCTCCTATCCACGCCCCTGTGGCTCAGGAGAACTGTAGATATCTGGCAAACCTTTTAAATTCAGGCTGGAACTTTTTGTCTTTGTCAAATGTTATGTTTTTTTTCCCCCTGGCCCTCTAGGCCACTGTAGATTTGTGTTTTGTGTTCCTGATCTGGTGGATTTGTTGCCCCAAACACATTAATCACGGTTTTGCTCCATGTGTGCTGCAGCGTTTCTTTCCCGTGTTTGTTTTGAGGCATTGAAGACTTTTAACAGCAGCAGAGACAGACAGGAAGCACCGGAGTGTCCTCAGACTCATCACATGAGGCTGAAATCACCTTCACCTCAGGACGAAGACAAATGAATCCACAGAGCTCAGCTCGAGGCCACTCCATGACTTTACTACATACCATATACTACATGACCCCGCCCCCATACACACACACACACACAGGTCTGTTTAAAGTCACACTCTGACTTTCACTCTCAAAGTCACGCTGCCTCCTCACAGAAACTGGTCACTTTTCATTCAGCAGCAGCACAATTACAGTGTGTGTGTGTGTGTGTGTGTGTGTGTGTGTGTTTTGACTTGTGGTGAAAGCAGTTAATGAGTATTGTGAGAGTTCTTTTGTGAGGTGTTTACCAGCTGACTGATGGATGACTCCCAGCCAGGAATGTAACACACACACACACCCACTCACTGACTTCCCACTGACCCCGGTGACCTTGCCCTCAGTCACAGATGACCTTTCACTACAATCTCCATGATTTCCTCACCTCTGATCAACACATTATTAATCAGTCATTCCTCTTTTCTCCCCTTGTTTCATTTTCTCGGTCCAGCAAAGAAACGTCAGTTTTCAGAGGCACCTGGAACGCATCACGCGAGGAGAAAGTCAGGTGTTTTACGAGATGATAACGGTTTGGGTTAAATGTTGTTTCACACCCAGCTGAGGTCAATGACGCGCTGCACAAATGTGGAATAAATAATTATAAACGGAACAAGAACATGGCTCCAGTTTTCTGCCAAAAAGCACCGGATTCATCTGACCTGGGATCAGTTTTAAAGGAGCATTGGTCCAGAGGAGATGAGGCTGTTTCTCCATTATAGTCACATGTGGCTTCTTCTCTGCGCGATGGAGCAGTAACCTGCACGCTGGTTTCTGGAAGTGTTCCTGAGCTCGTGCACTGATGTTTTTAATGCAGCGCTGCTGAAGGTCGCAGTTATCGGCCGCATCCCTGTGCACAGAGACTCCTCCAGGTTCTCTGAATCCTTTGATGATGATCAGATGTGCTGTCGATGATCAAACGTTTGCAGATGTTCACAGATGTTTGAGAGTTGTTGAACATCTGCCCATCTTTGAGTGTGATGAGCTTTCCCTCTCTCTATGCTCTTTTATACCTGATTAACCTCTTTAGTGTTTCTTTTTGGTAACTCTTGTGTTTGCAGCCTTTTGTTGCTCCGTCCCAACCTTTAAAACTGTGTTTGTGCCATCAGATTAAACTAATCACAGGTTGGATCAAACATAAAAACACTGAAAGCAGAATCACAACCTCTAAAGTTCAGGGAGCAGATTGTGTGCGTGCATGCGTGTGTAATAAGTCCTTTATCTGATCAAACTGCAGCTCAGCTTCAGTCCTTCTCTCTGATCTCAAATCAGCTTGCTGCTCTGTGAGGAGCGCTGTGAGGAGCGCTGTGTACCTGAGCTCCACACTGCTGCACGGTGACGACCTCGGCGTCCTCCATGGAAGAATCGCAGACATGGCGAGGGGGAGGAGCTCCATCAGGGGAGGAAGAATTCGGTTAAATCTGAGCAGAGAACGAGGATCACCCATCCCACCGTGAGGAGGAGCACGGTGGCGGTTAGCACTGTTGCCACTAGAAGGTTGTAGGTTTGAATCCAGTGGCTGACTGGGTTCTCCTGTGGCTTCCTCCCACAGTCATGTATGGGCTCGGGCTAACTGCCCGTGGGTGTGGATGTGAGTTGTTGTCTGTCTCTCTGTGTTAGCCCTGAGACACACTGGTCACCTGTCCAGGTATTCACCCCGCCCCCCCCATGACTGCTGTGATGGACTCCAGTCCCCCCCCCCACCACCCCGAATCAGCTACAGAGAAGAACCTGCCTGAGATGGTTCATGTTTGTTTTAAATTTCATACATGAGTCTTTGTTAATTATCTTCACTGTGGACAAATTCCTGGCTGCAAGTTTTTACCATGAGAGAAAATCCCAGAGATAAAGTGCTCGATGACTCAAACAGAGATACATCTGAGTTTGCTCCCATTCAGTGCCAGTCAGTGGCTCACAGCACAGTGGACTTTAAATCCAGATGTGATTGAAGTGCAGATGTGTCGACTGTCTGTGTAGTACTTCAGCGCGTTCACGCACAGTGTGTGTCGGCACTTCTGCACACGTGTGATGTGGTTGCTGCTGATCTTTTTGAGAATCCAAAATTTCACACCAGCGTTGTGAAACGGTCGATGTGAAGGGAAAGCCGTGCAGCCGAGTCAGCAGCTACAGATTTAATAAAAGAGCTGGTTTCAGGTCAGTGGGGCAAAAAGAGAGAAGTCCGTACAGTCAGTGTGGTTTTGTTTTTGCTGCTGCTGGTCGTTCCAGTTTCACCGGCTGAGGGGTCGAGAATCGAAACTCTTCCACAAAAACGGCAACGATTTCACAAGTCCAGTGTCAGCGTGTGCTGCTGTTACCTTCAGGTGTTCGCGTTTAATGCGGCTTAGATCTGAACTGTAAATCAGCCAAAACAAGTCACGTCACGTCACGTCGGGCGACTTTTACAAACCAGACAATCAGCGGACTCGTTCACAGAGAACGCTCCAGAATAATACAGGAAACTCTGTTTGACCACCTTCAACCAACCACTGCAATAAAGAACTTTTTTTATGCTTGATTCAGAAGGAAGCGTCAACCTCAGGCTGAAAATCTGAACTCTGACTCACTGAAATTGCAGTTCCTCTAACGTCCACCAGAAGTCGCCCCCCAAAGCAACTCACTCCCTTTACGTTCATGTGAAAAACAAAGTTTCCACAGACTCTGCAGTGCTGGGAAAACCTGATCCGTTGGCTTAGATCACACCAAATCACAACAAATCACAAACAGTCGCCTCAAGTCACCTTTATATTGTAAAGTAAAGACCCTACAATAATACAGAGAAAAACCAACAATCATATGACCCCCTTTGAGCAAACACTTTGGTAACAGTGGGAAGGAAAATCTCCCTTTTAAAAGTAAGAAAACTCCAGCATGACCAAGCTCAGGTCATCTGCCGCAACCGGTTGGTGTGGAGGGAGGAAGACAGGACAAAGACACGCTGTGGAAGAGACCCAGAGATGAATAATAACTAATGATTAAATGCAGAGAGGTGTATAAACACAGGCAATTGCCAGTTAACAATCCAACACTGACAGTCATGTAGTCACATTTTGCAGGTTAAAGAGAAAAAACGTCCGTCACAGCTTCACAGAGAGTGATTCTGAGACCGAGCGCAGGACCGACGGGCTCGCTCGTCTCTGCTTCTGTTATCTGTGGAAAATCAGACTGTGGCTGCTCAGGTGAGCATGAGGTGGATCACATACAGTGGGGGGAAGTAACCAAGTACAAAGACTTTGTTACAGTACTGAAGTTGAATTTTCAGGTATCTGTACTTGAGTATTTTTTTGTCTGACTACTTTTTACTTTTACTCCCTACGTTTTAAAAAAACAAGCTCGTGACTTTAGGTCTGTCGTATATGAGTAACTGCGAGGCAGTCCTGTTCGTGTATTAATCACAAGGAGATGTCTCATCAAAGACATCAGAGAGTTTTCTTTTTCTGGCCCAACACCTGAACCACTGCAGGTGTCTGTAAGTTGTGTTTGCATTACTTCAGCATCTAGCTAACCCTACAGAAGAGGTGCGAGCACAAAGGGAGTAACGTTTTTAAGTGTCAGGTAAAATGCAGCGTTTCTATCAGCTCAACAAACATCAGCAAACACACAAACTGTCTGTGTGCAGTTTGTCTCACAGTGTGTTGCAGCTTAAGGTCCAGCTGCTTATTTCACAGGGAGAGAAAAGAAAGAGCTAACTTCACCCAGAGATGGAGAAAGATAAAGACAGGAGAGGAAGAAGACAGGTTAGATTTAAAGGACTGCTCATTTAAAGCTTACATGGAAGTCCTTATGTTGTTAAATCTGTCACATGATGTTTTTTCATGTTGTGAAACAAACTGAGGCAGACTAACTGTGATATTTAAAGGCTGCATGAAAATCCTCTGCAGGTCAGTGCAGGATAAACTGGTTAGTTTGCTGCACTGTGATGAATTCAAAGTAAAGAACAGTGTGTGACTGGTGCACAGTGTCCGTGGTGTCATGGTCACTGTAAACTTACATCAAGTGTAGCAGAGATTCTTAACAACAAGTCAAGAACACTCTGGAGGAGCAGAAGTGTCGATGTCAAAGTCTACAAATAACAGACGCCTTGATATTTGAAAACACCGAGCGTTTATGACGAGGCACAAACCAACAGTTACACTCAAGAACTGCGAGACCAAATTAGACTCAAACATCTCAAAGAACTGAAAAACGTTCTTTAGGACGCCTGAAAGTGAGAAGGAATGAAGAATGAAGAGAAAAATGTGAAAAAGAGGAAGAGAGGAATGTAAAATGAGCCACAGGTGGATTTGGAGGTCAGGAGATGTGATTCTGATCAGCCTGATGTTAAACTGCTGCCTCGCCTCCTCTGCCACGCTAAACGTAAAGCTCACTCTGAGGTAGGCTGTGTGTGTGAGTGTGTGTGTGTATGTGCACAGCAGCTGCTGCAGTCAGATTAGCAGCTCCTTTCACTCATTAGGTCTTTGTTAAGAAAAGCTTTCAGGAGCTTAATGAGAGCTGATGATTGACAGCTAAGACACACGTACCAGCAAATGGAGAGGGCGTCCATTACTGACGATCACGTGATGGCACTACGTGTCAAATCACATGACCCGCTTTGAAAGTTGGTCAGATACTCAGAGTGTCTAACTGCCCATTTCTAGCTTGTAAACATGATCAGAAACAGATGCAAACCGAAGCCCAGAGGGAATAAAATATGACGCCGTGTACGCCGCCCTGCTGAGCCGAAGGAAGCAAGACTGATTTCAGACGTTCAGGAGGAGCATAGCGTCAGGTCTGTCAGTGCAGTGGAGCGGTCTACCCAGCTGGTGAGGATATTGACTACATTAGTGCCAAAATGATAAGAAACGATGCCAACCAAAGGAGGAATGGACCCAGGACTGAGCCCTGTGGAACACCACAGGTTAGCGGGGCAATGTGCATGCTAATCCTAACAAAGTCCTGTCAGATAAGTATGAGGAAAACTGCTTTAATAGCAGTGTCCGAGGTTTGGCATCCCGAAGCTTCCTGCTGAACTTGTGGCTTATTTCAGGGACCCTCTCAGCAGCTGTGGCTCCACACGGAGCTCTGACCTCAATAAACACTCTCCTGATGAGTTCATGGTCTCAGCCGCTGATTTCAAGCCCAATTGTTGATTCATTTTGTGGTTTCATTAGAGTCAGAAAGGCCCATAAAGCAGGGGAGGGTGTAGGACGAGGCTTCACAACACGACCCCACAAATCGCATCTTTTACACACAGTCTGTGAGCTTATCTGCCATTCCTGCTGTGGATCTTATTATAATGTCTGCATGACCATCAGAAACCTGCTGCTTGAATATTTGTGATTGTTTCACAGCGGCGTGCAGCAGAGTGTCTTCTCTTTTTCAATATTAAATTTCAGCATTTAATTACCTTCAATAAAAGACTTTGGCTAATTTGAGGCGTTCCTGTTTGCCTTCCAGCTTCAAATCCTAATTAAAGCCTAAACAGGTTTGAAGCCTCATCCAGAACTAAACAGATCGAGGAAAGACTTGAATGCCTCGTGTGTTTTAAGACCCACAGCTTCCTCTGACCTTTCCTCCTGCTGCTAATCAGAGGCTAATCTCAGCGCCTTGTCTGAGATTAGCCTCTGATTAGCAGCTGGTAATGTCGACTGATTGCAGAACCACACACAGTAGACCCTTCAGTATTAGAAACTCTGAGGAGCAGCGACAGTGGGAAGGAAGAACTCCTTTTTAACAGGAAGAAACGTCCAGCAGGCCCAGGGAGGTGTATGTGGGTTGCGTTTTGTTCTGATGATCCCACACTGCTTCCATGACTGAGTGTGTTTTTCTGTCCAGCTATGCTTCTACCTTTGCCAACCAGATGTTTTCCAGATGTTCCTGCATGGAGGACCCAGATCTGATGGCACTTTTCTCCATTCATAATTCATCAGTTTATCAAAGATGTCCACCACCTGTCTGACATCCAGCCCAAACCGTGACAGAGCCTCCACCATGTCTCACTTTTAGTGTCGGACCTCCTCCTGACCTCCTCATGCATACTGACCATGATGTGGATCCATCTCTCCATCACACCCGTTCCTCTGATCTTCAGTTCAAGTGTCATTTTCATACCTGTTTCCCTTCATTAAGCACGACTTCCTGACAGCCGTCCTTCCACTGAGACATCTCTTATGAGGCTTCAGTGGACAGTAGGTGATCAGCTGAAGGTCCAGATCATCTCTCAGCTCCTGTGTCAGGTCCTTGCTGGATTCTTTTCCTCTTTCTTAAGGACGTGACTTTCAGAGTTTTTAGGCCTCACGCTTTTTTGTTTAAACGACACACTGCACACCCTGCCGAGATGTCCAGAGTTTTTATAATATAGACAAGAGACTATCAGAATAAATCAGGAAACTTACAGTGAGACTGAGACTGAAACAGCTGAACTTAATAAACACAAAGACAAACCGACTGAACGCGGACGATATCACAGAAACACAGACAAGGCATGGGGAACATAGGAGGGAGAATAACAAGGAAAACGATGAAACTCAGATGATTGCTTAAACTAAGCAAAGGTAACATTCAAACTGAAAAGTACAACAAAGTCAAACGGCAAATATCAAACAGAAAACAGTGGGTACAAACCCGGGGACTTTCAGAAAGCTGGAGAACTATTGCTCAAGAGCACTTAACAAATGACAGGAAACAAAATTTGTCTCAGTCACACACAAACACACACACGCGCACACACACACACACACACACACGGATAGTACTTTCATTCAGTAAATGCAGGTTTGTTCATTTGTGCGTCAGCTGTGTCACAGAGATCTATCAAATACTCACACAAAATCATTAATGTGTAACAACAGTCTGCACAAAAAAAAACAGTCATGCAGACTTTAAATCCTATCAAGGCTTAAAGTTTGCATTATTAGGGACGTGGCCTCTTTGACTGACAGGTGGACGGTGACACAGGCGGCTGTAGCTGCTAGCTGTCTGGACCGTGTTTGTCTGTGTGCCATGGCTGTGGTGAGGTTTGTGTACTAACAGACAAATAGGTGACGTCACAGTGGCTGCTTCCATCTTTTATTTACATTCTATTTTGATGCCTGAACCTGTCTAAATGCGAGCTCCTTAACCCGACATCATCTCCATCATCTGCCTCAGCAGCAGCGAGTCATCTTTAGGTGGATGTGCAGGTGCCTTCAGCTTCTGACGGGAAGCTGTGATGATGTCATACACCTCTCCGTCTTGTTAAGAAGTGAGGATTTCTTTATTAAACAGGAAACGGCAGCTGCAGCCGCACAAAGAGCCTGAGCCGCCAATCAGCCCGTCAGCCAATCACACGCCGGCGTTTAAACGGCTTCAATAAACCTTAATGAGCGTTAATTACATCTGAAAGCTTCACTGGAACGCAACGCACACTGCCTTTTAACTCTGTGTGTGAGTGTGTGTGTGTGTGAGAGTGTAAGTGAGTGTGTGTGTGTGTGTGTGTGTGTAAGTGAGTGTGTGTATGTGTGTGTGTGTGTGTGCGCGATGGATACAGCAGCTGATTAGTCGTCTTTTTTTCAATGAATCGTCTTTTTAAGGTGAAACACGCAATCAGAAGCCACACACACAAACACACACAAACACACACACAAACACACACAAACACACACAAACACACACACAAACACGCAGCAGGATGATGTCAGCAGCATTCAGGAGATCAGAGGTCAAACTGCGATCAGCAGGGCTGACCAATCACAGAGCAGTTGATAAAGTGGAGAAACACAGTGTGTTGCCGCGGTGACGTTATCATCAGCCTCCAGGTTTGGAGGTGAGTCAGACTGTGAGGTTTGTGTGGGGCCCAGTGCATGATGGGTAGGCGTGGCGTGCTCTGGGTTCAGTCTGCAGCGAGAAGATGACACAAACTTCAGAGTTTAGCATTTAACAGACGCGACCTTTGACCCCTGCAGCAGCTGCTTCCTCCTGATTAAAACCCCGCTGAGGTTCAGTTTGTTCACACATCCACGTGAGTCTTCTACTTTTGGCCGTTTATGCCAATGAGTCACTTTAAGCTCGAAACAAAATAAAACCCTGACCCCGTTCCCATGTTTGTGAAACGCTGCAGGTAAGAATTCGACCTGGCTCAGGTGAGCTGCCAGCTGTTACTTGTTGGGACTATATCTGCCTCAACTTCAATAGTCACTTTTAATATCCATGTATCTGCTTAACACATTTTTATACCAGACGTCTCTTTGTCCATCGACACCACACATAAAAGTTTGAGTGTCTGCGTGACTCCAGACGATCTTCACAGTTCCTCCTTTACTTTTCAACCATCGGCCTTTTTCTTTCTTTCATGGTGAGATCTTGAAACAGGCGCAGAGCTGGAGTCCATCACTTGGAGAGGACCTGGAAGAGACGTGGTCCACGTTTGAGTCCGGGTGGACTTCCTGTGTGTGATGTGTGTGTGTCTGCAGCGCAGCCTGTGATGACTTCACATCTGATTCACTGAAGCTTCACAAAGACTCACAAAGGAAAATGTTGTTTTCAGAAGGCTGACCTTCATCTGTAACTGCGTTTGATTAAAACCTGAAAGATGAAGCGACGCAAACTCCGCCGCCGTGTCGTGTAAAGTGACGTTTGGAGCGCACAGGTGAGGATGAGTCAGCCTCCTGCAGGTGTTTGAGCGTTGCTGTCGTCTCTCCCACAATAAGAAGTCACCCGACAGCGAGAAGCTGAAGGTTTTCATCCGAGCTCGTCTTCGTCTCTTTGACAGATGCAGCTGCTGCTTTTCTTCTGCTCAATGACAAGGTGACGCTGAAGAGCTCCTCATTCACTTCACCTCTTCTCCTTCACCGCCTCTTCTCCTCTCCCTGCTCTCTACTTCCTCACAGGGAAACGAGAGTAGAGGATGAAGAGGAGAGGATGAAGAGGAGAGGATGAAGAGGAGAGGAAATAACTGAATGAAAAGAAGAGAAAACAAACAAGATGTGATGAGGAAGGCAGGACATCTTCTTTTGAAGAACAGTCAGAAAAAAGAGGGCAGGATGGGAAGAAAATGAAAATAAATAAAGAACAAAAAAAATTGAAGATGGAAAGAAAGAAAACAAAACCATGGTGAAAGGTTGAAGCACTAAAGAAAGAAAGAATCTGCCAGGAAATTACATCATCAGCCATTTCCTGGTCCAAACAGCGAGGACGGTCTACATTCTTTTGATCAAAGGACAGGGATAGCTCAGTAGGTAAAAGCGGTTGCCCCATGATCGGAAGGTCGGGGGTTTGATTCCCCTGAACAGCTACCCTGAGGTACCCCTGAGCAAGGTACTGCCCCCACACACTGCTCCCCGGGCGCTGCACTGGTGGCTGCCCACTGCTTCACTGAGTGAATGGGTTAAACGCAGAGAGGAATTTCCCCACGGGGATCAATAAAGTATACATTATTATCTGCAGTGAGAGCAGGGAGCAGGTGGAGGA